>OZ010608.1:18362565-18425065 GCA_963932145.1 Acanthosepion lycidas | reverse complement strand
TTAGATAGGTGTAAAGGATTGGTCAAATATTCAATGACCCTTCGACTACACCCAGTCATGGGACTGATGATGATGATGATTATTATATTTGTATACATATTTACTTTCTGTCTGAATTTCTGGGATGAGGAGTGATCATTATTTACACTGTTTACATTCGATATACACCTGAGGAAGACCATAGGGAACAACGGCTGAAACGTTGTGATAAAAACAATAAAAATTAGGACAATAGTCTGAATAAAGATAATGTAAATATTTGCAAACATTGTCGGTTAAGTTTTGTATTATTTTTATTTGGCACGTACCCTGAATACATAACAAAAATGAAGATGTGGAATTTGTAAATACTAAACACTTGAAATAGCTCATTAGACATTAGAAAGAGCGATAAAAATGCAAAAGAATGTGTACTTGTGTTTTATAGATTATGCAAAAGCGTTTGATAAAGTACGCCAGAAGAAACTGTTGGAAATGCCAGGTAATCTTTACATATTTGGGAAGGATATTAGAATAATCCAGAACCTATAACAACAGTAAATGAATTTGGTTTGACCTGGAGAACTTGGAGAGGTGAATTAACAGGATATAATTGATAAGTGACACCCATTAGACATGGCACGTGGAACTAGAACAGTCTACCCCAGTGAGCGAAATAAAGGATTCAGTTCGACATTCCAACCATCTGAAGAAGGCCGGAGCATACAGCGTTGTGATAAATATGGTAACAAAGATGAGGATGGCATTCTCAACAATGTAAATATTGTACATAATACCTCATCTCAGAAATATAGACAGATACTGAAAGGCCGAAACTTTGTAATAAATATGGCGACAAAGATGAGAACAGTAGTCCGAATAATATAAATAGTGTACATAATACCTCACCTCAGAAATATAGACAGATACTGAAGATGATATTTGTATACATATTTGAATACTTTCTGTCTGAATCTTTTCTATTTACATTCGATATACACCCGAGGAAGACCATAGGGAACAACGGCTGAAACGTTGTGATAAAAACAATAAAGATTAGGACAATAGATAATACATTGTCTGTTAAGTTTTGTATTATTTTAATTTAGCACGTACCCTGAATACATAACAAAAATGAAGATATGGAATTTGTAAATACTGAACACTTTAAATAGCTCGGCGTATGAATCAGTTTAGTACAGGAGAAATAATCTGTACCTGGGATAGTTTCGCCAACACTGCAGGTTGTTACAAAATGAAAAGATTAACCTCAAAATTCAAGACATGTTCATAAATAGGCCTTAGTCAGATCGAGACATTCATATGGATGTCATGCATGGCTCCAGACTCCGTTCTGAAATATCTAGACTCTCTCTAGACCGTTTTCTCATATGAATTATTAAAAATTACTTTGATCGAATGAACCCTGTAGGTATTAGCGAGAACAATCTTTCTTTGAACCATGTGAACTGGCGTTACAGAACCACAAACAAAGAACTCTACCAAGTAACAGAAACCACATCACTTGAGGACTTTCAACAGCCGCAACAACTAAAATGGATACCACATGTGTTGTGGTGTCCTCCTTCTAAAGAGTCTATGTTAGACTCTTCCGCCTACTATATGTAGGACTGAAGGCTTCGGGGAACAGTGAATAGATTGTTCATTGCTGTCGAACTCTGCCGCAGGGCAAAGTTTCGTCCCGGGAGTTAGACAGTCCCTGAACCCTTTTAGGCGGGTTCAAAGGGAATATTTTTGGCCGAGCCTACGGGCTTGGAGTACCCACAATAAACCTTGTGCCACATACATCCCTCTTGGGGGGTGGCTGTTAAATATTAACAGTGAATTGATTGAGCGCTAGTTCATTCGATACACTCTCACTAGTCGTTTACTACTCTTCTGGTGTACTTACTGTTTAATATACGATATATCTGCAAACCTTGTTTTTGTTATTACTTAACCAATTACTTGGTCACAACAACATGTAACTCGAAGAGAACATAATCACCTAATCAAGATGTTGACATTCCACACTACTTCAAATAAAATGTTAGGAAGGAAACTCCCATCAATACGAGAAAGAGCGATAACAGCTACTGGGCTTGAGAAGAGAAAATAATGACATAATCAAGATGTTGATATTCCACACTACTTCAAATAAAAGGCTAGAAAGGAAACCTCTATCAATACTGGAAAGAGCGATAACAGCTACTGGGCTTGAGAAACCTATTTTCCTGAAAAATAAAGAGCAAGATTTTATAAATTTCAGCTGAAGGTAGCACTTGGCTGGTTGATCAATGAATCCCGAATGTTTCCTTATAAGGAAACTGATTACCATTCTCATTACTAGAGTAGATTTAAATGCAATTGGGAGCTACAGCTTCGGTAGATGATCTCATAGAATTAGATATTTTATTTTCCCCGGTTGCCATCGGTGACCAAAAGTAGCTGGCTATTGTTAATTTATATTCTTTTTAGTTCCTTATTTATTTACTAAGCTTTACAAGGTCACAAGTTCCTTACAATACTGAGTGTTTCTGAACACTCATCTCTTTGAATATTGTCCAACAAGGTTAGATGATGAGAACCGATCCTTTCAATGTGCTTTTAGTTGTAAACCACTCGACATGTTTACACCAGCCTTCATGCACGCCCGCTATTGCTCACTTCAAACGAATAAGGAGGTCGCCTGAGACGAGGTCAAAAGAAATGTTCGTTGTCCCAGAAAGTCTAAATAAACATTTTAAAGTGGGTTACTGGGCCAGACCTTTCTTGTTTATCATCGGTCCAGTCCGAAATCGCCATATTTTTCTTCTATTTTTTTAAAGAAAAAAATTATGAGCTTGTCAAGATATTTTAGAGAGAAATTGGACGCTAATAAATAAAAGAAATTGACATTTTTTTAAAAAATTCGGTGGATCAATGTTTCTCTCTCTCTCTCTCTCGCACCCTGTCTGTCTCTCTTTCCCCCCACCCTTCCTCTGTATCGTTCTAATTCTCCGATTCGGTTTCACGATTTCATCATGCCGACCTGAAGGATATTTTTCATTACAGAAAAGAAAATTTATTGTGATAATTATCATGATTTAATTTCCCTTCAGACGTATCTCTCTATCTCTGTGTGTATGTGTGTAGATAGATAGATAGATAGATAGATAGATAGATAGATACGCAGACTGGGATAGATAGATAGATAGATAGAAACAGGCCCAAATCGATAGCTAGAAACAGTCTCAGATAGATAGATAGATAGATAGAAACAGGCTCAAATAGATAGATATGGACAGACTCTTATAGAGATAGATAGGTAGAAATAGGCTCAAATCGATAGATAGAAACAATCTCAGATAGATAGATAGATATAAACAGGCTCATATATATATATATATATATATATATATATATATATATATATATATATATATATATAGATAGATAGATAGATAGATATGGACAGACTCTTATAGAGATAGATACAAATAGGCTCAAATCGATGGATAGAAACAGTCTCAAATAGTTAGATAGATAGATAGATATGGACAGACTCTTATAGATATTGATAGATATAAGTAGGCTCAAATCGATAGATAGAAACAGTTTCAGATAGATAGATAGATAGATATAAACAGGCTCAAATAGATAGATATGGACAGACTCTTATAGAGATAGATAGATACAAATAGGCTCAAATCGATAGATAGAAACAATCTCAGATAAATAGATAGATAGATATAAACAGGCTCAAATAGATAGATAGATAGATAGATAGATAGATAGATATGGATAGACTCTTATCGAGATAGATAGATATTAGGCTCAAATCGATAGATAGAAACAGTCTCAGATAGATAGATAGATAGATATAAGCAGGCTCAAATAGATAGACAGAAACAGTCTCAGACAGATAGATAAATGTTCAATTGATACAAAGATAAAATTTATAGAATTCATTAATGTAGTTGTCTATATGTTTTGTTAGGCGTAAACAATCTCTCTCTCTCTCTCTCTCTCTCTCTCTCTATCTATCTATCTATCTATATATATATATATATATATATATATATATATATATATATGCATGCGTGTGTGTGCTATTAGTTCAACGTTATTTTTAGTGGATACCCATATTTGCGTAGACGCTTCGTTTATTCGGCCTGCCGTCCTGAATATTCGAGAAATCTTATTAAAGAAAAATATGACCTCTTCAGAAGGATTCGAACCTGCGTGCCCCGGGCAGAGGGTAACTGTTCTTAGATCTGACGTGCCTTAATCAAATCGGCCACGAAGAAGCTTTGCCGATCAAGCAACGTCCGAACAGTGTCTTTAAGCCGTACAACTAAAACGTCAAAACAAACGTAGGAAACCTATGCATTAAACACATACATAAGCCCCCCCCCCGTCAAGTACTCCACAAGATATTCAACAATAACACAGTATACAACAGCTACAGTAACATCGAAAATATGACACAAATAATAATAAAAAAAACATAAAAAAAAACAAAAAAAAAAAAACATAAAAAAACCATCCGGAAAAATCAGGCCGACGTGTAACTGCATAGAGAGTCTGTCCCTTAAACGGCAATTGCTTACAGAACAACGTGATATATGAAGCCAATGTAAAACCAGCAGATAACGAAGAAAAATATATAGCATTAAGCATTGTTTTCCTCTCTCCCTCTTGCCTTCAATATGTTCTGTATCAAAATTTCCAAACCCTCTTTCCCCATTATGTGCCCTAGAAATTTCAACTGTCTCTTCCTGATGTTAAGTATCTTTTTGTCTCCATTTTGTCTAAAACTTCGTCGTTGTTCACATGTTTGATCCATGGTATTCTCAGTATCCTTCTGTAGAACCACATTTCTGTTGCTTCAATTTTCTTCACCATCTGTGAGGATATTTTCCAGCATTCACTGCCATATAGAAAGATTGATATTACGTAAGTGTTCAGTATTCTTTACTTTGTTTCTAATGAAATCTTTGTTTCATGATATTTTGCTTAGTCTTTGAAAAGCATCTTTGTCTGTCCTAATGTGCCTTCGGGTTTCAGTGTCGCACTTACCATCTTTTGTTAAAACACTTATTTAATATATAAATTTTTGTTCTTGTTTGATTTTGGTATTCCCAATTTGTAATTTGCATGTTGGACTGTTTCTTTTGCTGACAAACATGCCTTCTGTATTTTTGTTATTGATGTTAAGTCTTTCTCGTTTTAATTTACTACCTTATCTAGGAGTTCTTGCTATCAACACTGTGTCATCTGCATATTTGATGTTGTTAAGACTGTGGCCGTCAATAATGAATCCTATTAGGACTTCTAATTCTCTCAGAATCACTTCACTGTATAGGTTGAATAAGCCCGGTGAGAAGGCACATCTTTGTCTTACAAATGAAAAACAGGAAGAAAAGTCTTCAAAAATAAATGTTGTTTCAATGTGGCACTAATTAAACCTGCCATAATTGACGTTGCGAATATTTCAAAATTCTCGAATAAACTTTTCTTTCACGCACGACATTAAATTTTTGAAAGATTTAGGGCTGAATAAACCGATCAAGATAACATCGAATTTAATAAAACGACTTTCTTATCTGGAATTTGTTTTAGATAATGCTTTGACAACAATTACGTTTTGATTCGCCTTTCATTTTAATTTCAATTGCTTTATATCCACTACTAGCTTTAGAAGTAGTCGTAAAATTATCTTGAATTTTTATTAAATGAATCACCGTCAACCATTGCTATTTTTTAAATTAGTATTTTTTTCACTTTAATTTTATTTGCTTTATTTACACTAGTACAATTAGTAATAATAGTAATACGAACTTGAATTTTTATTAGACGAAGCATTGTTAACCATTACCGATTTTTGGCACTGATATTATTTTCAGCTTAATTTTACTAGCCTTATTTATACTAGTACAATTAGTAATAACGGTCCTACCTTCAAATAACAATGTGACACTATTTCGCTATGGTAATTGGCTAACTAATTAAGCATGGAAATTAAAAACAAGAAATACTTAAGGCGAGAAAGACCTATAACGAAAAACATACCGAGCGACATTATTTTTTTTAACAAAAGAAAAATGGGTAAAGATTTTATTTTCATTTACGAAAAAGATATTTTTTCGCAGATGACAGAAAATTCGTAAGAGAAGCAGGTTTCAGATTCTGTCGGAATTAATGTCATGATAAGAGAGTGAAGTGCCAAGGGAGACAAAATACGGGTAAAGAATAACAATTTCACCACACACGTAGCAATAATAAAAATTTCCATTCGGTCAGCTGCGTGTAGGCCGAAGTAATCGAAATTCGGTTATCTTGGATTCCGACGAAGAAAGCCAGTCGTATGAATTTAATTTTACTGGTTTTCTTTCATCTTAATTTTAGCCGTTTTTCTTTACTCACACTACAGTGCGGACCACGAGTAATTAGCTTGATAGGTGAAGCAACTTTATAGTTAATTAGACTTCCAAGATCCAAATGAATGCGTGTTGTAGTCTTGCTAGGAGACTATTCTTATTCGTCTTGTTCAACGACAATTAGGAGTGTTTAGTTTTAACCGTTTTCATTTTTTCGAAGATGAAAGAAAACACAAGTAGCACCCAAAAAGGAAAGAAATCTAAGAAAAATATACAAATATTTGGTCAAATATTCATATTTTGTGTAATATATATCAACATACGCGACTCATTCAAAATGTTTGTGGTAAAATCATGTTATAAGAAAACTATGCAAATATTAGGTTGGCGCAAAAATAATGACGTAATAATGTCGTTTTTTGACGTTAAAAATACGTCAAAAAACGACATTATTACGTCATTATTTTTGCACCAATCTAATATTTTGTTATTTGCTTGTAGCAAAGTAAACTGGGATTTACATGTTAAAACCTGAATGAAGCGAGAGATTTTCGAGTTAAGAGATTAAAACAAAAAAACAAAAAAATTAGAAACAACCTTCTTTGGTGCAGGATTGATCCTGTTACAATTGAAACAAAAACTAGTATCAAATTTACAGTAAAACTTGGTCGGAAGATTGAGGGAGTTTTTATGTTTGCGGAAAAAGTTTATCGAATTAATACCAAGAAAACAATTAATAATTTATAAATGGATAACTCAAATAAGGACGAAACTGTTGAAAGTGGTGAACAGATCTGAAAGACAATCGACATCAGTTTGTTAGGTAAAATTCAATATTTTATCAAAGGTGACCAACGAGTAGAAATAACCATACCCACATCAGCAGAGCGTTCAATGAAAATTTATAAAAAAATGCAGTGCTGGATTATAGATTAGGGCCACATACCATCGGAGGCCCTTATACCCTAGGGGCCTTCACAACTTTGAGGGCCTCACTTTTTAAAAATATATTTTATTTTCTCATTAGTTTTATTCTTTAACACTAAATCCTCAGAAATTATATGTGTGTGTGTGTGTGTGTGTGTGTGTATTATTTATGCTTCTTTTTTTACCTGGATTCATTTAGAGAAGGGATTCAAATTTCATATCATTTAGGACTTCAGCAGGTGAAAGTCCGACCGTGCACAAATAAGATCAAAATCTTGAAGACTATCTGAGGCGAATTGTAATTGGATTTGAAACTTTGCCAGTCCGACCCAGAAGACAAAGCTCAGTGAAATCAATGATTATCCAAGGGTGGAAGGATCAAGTCAAAGCAAATGCAATTCGTCCAGGAGAAAAGGTTACGAGGATAGTTTTCAGTGATGCTGAGGACATACTTCCCATACTTAACACTTCTCGTTTTCATGTGTGATGTCATGGGACGCGGTGCGATTTTCGCTTCCAGCGTCTCGTATGCACGAATTTGTCGTTTCTTGGAAATCTTCCATGCAAACAAAATTGTTGCTATTTCCGCGTATTGTTTAATTTATTGTAATGTACTTGTCATCTCTGATGAAGGCTTATGTAAGCCGAAAGCTTAGATAGGATTAAAAAAACATGTATCAATATGGTGATTTTCTTTCGTCTTTCAATGATAATGTTATTAAGCTTATCAGACGATATGAAAGGAATTTACATAAAATAAATAGACAAAACTTGTCTATATTATTTAATGAAACATGCATCAATGAAAAAATGCTGCCTAAATACACACAATATATACATATATATATATATATATATATATATATATATATATATATATATATATATATATAGCGAACGTTTTAACCACTCGAATCTCACCATAGTCAATTAATCAGGAAGGAGACTACCTGATGTTATCGGACTGGTGGGGTCAATCCCAGTGTGCAGTACCTTTGAAAAGTGCCTGAAAACTATACCACGGGTCGGCCCAAGCCTTGAAACTGGGTAGATGGAACCCTTGGGCGCCGTCGATAGTTGTGCTAGCACAAAAGCACAAGTCATATATATATGTATGTATTATTTTAAGACATTTTATGTTTATACATTCTTTTTATAGATACAAATATTTAAGTAAATGCCCTGTTTATAATAAACAGTATTAAACAACATTTACCGGCCTGAATGTCCGAGAAATTTTCACAGGAAATATTCGTCCATCAACAGGATATTTTCTGTGAAAATTTCTCAGACATTCAGGCCAGTAATTTATAAAACAGAAATCTTTTCATTCATAAACAGGTTCGGGGTTTTTGTATATTATTGAATTGTTCGCGAAGATGGATTTCTCGCCATTTAATCATTAACCTTTGTATTTGTTTTATGTATGAATAATTCATGAATATATATATATATATATATATATATATATATATATATATATATATATATATATAGGAAAGAACAGTGAGATTTATAAAAAAAGTGGATGTGTTGAAAACGTAGACAGGACCGAGAAGACTGCTTGAAAAAGGATGCCTCTATCAATGAACAAACACCATAATACCCACCTAAACTTAAATGACTTTGTAATCACCGTACATTGGATACATGCGTTGTCTTAAAAAGTTAAAATCTAACCCCCCCTAATTAAAATAAAAGGAGTTTTCCTTAACCCTAACAACTCAAAATATTAAGAATCTCTACGCTTATAGATAATGTAAATCAATTTCTTAGAAAGTTATTCTTAGCATCGCTTGACAATGGAACCAAACTTGATTTTAAGTTTATTTTTTATAATTAAATTTGGGATTGAAGTTTCAGTTTCGAAACAGAAACATCTGTGTCGCTATGGAAACTTATTTGTAAAAAATAATTATAATATATATATATATATATATATATATATATATATATATGTGTGTGTGTGTGTGAGTGTGTATGTGTGCATGTGCACACACACACACATATATATATATATATATATATATATATATATATATATATATATATATTTGTCTCCAACACTGTCATTTTAATGTTCAGCCCAGGGTAAAGGTTGTCTAGACAGCGTGAGAACGGAATGTATTATTCAAATGTCTTCTTAAACTGTGTGTGCTTGTGTACATCAACTAGCAAAAGCACACGGATATATATATTGCATTGGCCGGATACAAAGTCAAACACAAAGTATGTTGTCTGATGGCCAGACAATCAGCTCTTCTTTTATAACGTAGGATTTAATAAGGAACCATTAGCATCATACGAAGGAATCGTTTTACTGTCATTTTACTGTGACCTAAATACTGTCTATATTTCTGGGATGAGGTATTATGTACATTATTTACATTATTCGGACTATTGTCCTCATCTTTGTCGCCATATTTATTACAACGTTTCAGCCTTTCAGTATCTGTCTATAATTCTGAGATGAGGTATTATGTACATTATTTACATTATTCGGACTATTGTCCTCATCTTTGTCGCCATATTTATTACAACGTTTCAGCTTTTCAGTATCTGTCTATAATTCTGAGATGAGGTATTATGTACATTATTTACATTATTCGGACTATTGTCCTCATCTTTGTCACCATATTTATTACGTTTCGGTCGTTGTACACCCCGTTGTACTCTCCGGCCTTCTTCAGGACACATGACACAGTGGATAGAGGCGTTAGTTAGATCCAGTGACAGGGCCCAAAGAGCGTGAGTTTAATACCCAGTTAAGGCAGTGGAGAACTTTCAGAGGGAAATTAACAGGAGATAACTGATAACTGACATCCATTAAACATGGCACGTGGAACTAGAACAGTTTACCGCAGTGAGCAAAATAAAAGGTTAATTTCGACATTCCAACCACCTGAAGAACGGCCGAAACGTATTAAATATGGCGACAAAGATGAGGACAATAGTCCGAATAATGTAAATAATGTGGTCACCTAAATCTTTACCCGACGGAGACTGGTACTTCAGGTAGTATTAAACAGAAGCAAGCAAGAAGAGCAAATGGGATCGGCCTTCTGTTTGTGTTGGTTTGGCCTCAATGGTGTTTCCCAAGCAAGAAAGGGAAGACAAAATCAAGCGTGCGGAGTAGTCGCTCGGGGTAATGGTGCTGGAGGAAGTTGTAGTTGTCGGGGTGGGGTAGGCTTTATGGCATTGCATCACTATGCGTTGAAAAGGCGAGAAAACAAAAACTAGAGCAACAACTGGCTGTTCTCCCCTCTCACTTAGAAGAAGGGTGTGTGTGTGGGGGGGGGGGCTCTATCTATTTCGTGATTAGAGAAGTGGAGGTGGTTTTTAGGTGGTATGTACTTTTAAATATATACAGTTGCATTCATAAAGTATTGCCGTATTTTTAATTGTGTATGCTGTAAAATCAACTCGACGACTTTCACACTCTCTCTCCTCTCTCTTTTCCCCTCTCTCTTCTCTTCCTCTCTCTCCCCTCTCTCTCCTTCTCTATCTCTCTCTTTACCCATATCTCTTCCCCCTTCTCTCTCTTTCTCTCTTTCCCTCTCTCTGTTTTTCCCTTTCTGCCCATTTCGCTTTCCCCTCTCTCCCCCTCCTTCCCTCTCTCTCTTCCTCCTATCTCTTTACAACTCTCACCCTTTACCCTTTCTATTTATCCTCCCCTTTCTTTCCTTCCCTCATTTTCATCCCCCCTCCCTCTCGGTGGCTTTCCCTGTTTTTTTTCTCTCACTCTTTCTTCCCAGCTCTCTCTTGCCTCTCTCTATTTCCCCTCTTTCCCTCTTTCCCTCTTTCCCTCTCCCCTTTTGCCCCCTTTTTTCCTCTTTCTCTTTTCCTCTCTCTTCAGCCTCTCTATCTTCAACCCTCTCACTCTCTTCCCTTTCTCTCTTTCTCTCCCACTCTTTTCCCTCCCTCTTGGTGGCTTTCCCCTCTCTCTCTCTTCACCCACTCTTTTCCTATCTCTCTTTACCCCACGCTCTTTACACTCTCTCTCTCTTTACCCCTCTCTCTCTCTTTTCATTCCACTCTTTACTCCTTCTCTCTCTCTCTCGGTTGCTTCTCTCTCTTCTCCCTCTCTCTTTCCCTATCTCTTTCCCTTTTTCTTTTACGCTCTAATACTCCCACGTGCGCACGCACACAAATTATGGTCATAAAGTCGTAATACGGTTTGAATTTGACATAAAATTTTCACTAAATTATTTTATATTAAAAAATACAGACAGGTTTGTGTAACAATACTAGTCGCGGTTCATCTGTTAAGATATATTTTAATGCCGTCTCCCGTCAGGAAGTAGGGGATCATGGATCTCCACTATTCACTTTTTTATAGGTAGGTTTTCGAAGCCCTTTCCCCCTTTTGCCGAAACTGGAAACTAAAACAGAAGATTAGATTTGTCTTCTTTGACTTAATCTGTTGATTTAAGTTATTTTGTCTTAAGTTAACGACCATTAAATTTCAAAATAATTGAATCTTTGTTCTTTCTTTTTTTTTATTCAAAACATAAGCTTCTAAAACATTTATAAGTCATACATGCGGGAAAAGAGTCTATAGGCTTTTGTTGGGAACCAAAAACACAAGTAATAGAATAAACAAATAAGTAAATAAAGTAAACAGGATTATATGCGGTGGAAGTGAATTATCTAATTCAGACATATAGTCACATGGTATTAGTATAAAAAGCAGCACGCTTTCAAAAATCTTAACCTTTTTCCCATTTTTTTCCTGTTCCCTGAACAGATACTGCCCAGCATGTAAATAATTTTCCCACAAACGTGAAGAACTTACGGGCGTTTCTCTCTCTCTCTCTTCCCCTCACACACACACACACACACACACACACATACACACACGCACACAAACATGCACTTTTTTACTGCTTCCAAAAATTGTAAATCTTGTGAGTATATATTGTTTTGATTTTTAAAAACAGGAAATTGTTTATTTTTTTCGTCAGTTATATTTGAAATTTGTGGTTGCCACTTCTTTTGTCTGTTTTGTTCTTATTTACATTTTTTATCATTAACTTTGTTTACTGTTTGTCGAGAAAGGAAGATTGTCTGCTCGTTTCAGGAACTTCCTTTGTTGATGGGCAGGTTGGAGTAAATCGATTTATTTGGTCTGGAGATTTTGGAGTTTGATTTTTTTCTTCTTGTGTCTGAATTCTGTTTCCGTTAAAAGAGTTCGTAATGGTAAAAATAAGATGCATAGCTGATATCAGGAGGCATCTTTTATTTTTGATACAAGCGTCTGACAAAGGGTTTCTTGTTGAAACGTCTACTTCTCTCATAAACATGGCTTTATTTCTTGCATCAGAATAACAACACAATTAAAAATACCAAGGAAAACTAATTATAAATATTAATACATTCTAATAACTGATAATTATCGATATTCATAATTACTAATTATAAATAAAAATACTAATTATAAACACATATAGGTAATAGTATTCATTTATCTAGTCAGATAATGGTTTGGTCAAAATTAACTCCTTTTGTGGTGAGACTGGAGCACCCTCTCCTATGCGTAGGACTGGGCGATGGTATATGGAGGCCGTGCGCTGCCCAGATCACATGGTCCATTCCGAACCATATCGAAATGATTCAAAGAAATACAGGGCATTATATTTGGCCCGGCTTGCCGGCAGAGGTTGCCGGCAGAGGTTGCCGGCAGAGGTTGCCGGCAGAGGTTGCCGGAAATTTGTCAGTGGTAACAGTCACTCCAGATTTTCGGATTTACTTTCATAGTTTTCTTCTGTGTTTAGATATGGCTACAAGACAGCATAGCTTTAAAATCAGGGTTTTACTTACCCTGGACGGGCTACCTTCCCGGACTGACGAGCTCCATCTACCCGAAGTAGCTGGTAATGAGGAACCAGTGGTACACCTTCGCTCTTTCTTCGGCTTGGAGCTGAATTTGAGATATATGCCATGGGGCGATTTTATAGACAGTGAGAGCTTGTACGCACTACCACACCGGCTATGATAACCTTTGGAAAATATATAATGAATATATAAATACAATACAAATATATATATATATATATATATATATATATATATATGGAGAGAGAGAGAGTGAGAAAGAGAGAAACAGACAGATATAGAATAGATACTTGCGATAAGAAGCAAGTGCAATTAAGATGAAAAAAATAATCATAAAAAAGTAATTTACTATGCGTTATCTATTCACGGTATAACTATTTTGTGTTTTCCGAGATTCTTTAAACATATTCATTAATCCGTATTTTGATGGCTCTTGCCACTGATCCAGTATAGAAAACATCTATGACACCGTGGACACTAATCCATGATTGTTGAAACATACTTATTAATATGTATTTTGATGACTCTTGCCAGCGATCCAGTATAGAAAACTTCCATGATACCGTGGACACTAATCCGTGATTGTTGAAACATATTTATTAATCCGTATTTTGATGGCTGTTGCCAATAATTCAGTATAGAACATTTCCATGACACCGTGGACACTAATCCGTGATTGTTGAAATATTTATTAATCCGTATTTTGATGTCTCTTGCCGCTGATCCAATATAGCAAACTTCCATGATACCGTGGACACTAATCCGCTATTTTTGAAACATATTTATTAATCCGATTTTTATGGCTCTTGCTAGTGATCCAGTATAGAAAATTTCCATGGCACCGTGGACACTAATCCGTGATTGTTGAAACATATTTATTAATCCGTATTTTGATGACTTTTGCCAGTGATCCAGTATAGTAAACTTCCCTGACATCGTGGACACTAATCAGTGATTTTTGAAACATTTATTAATCCGTCTTTTTATGGCTCTTGCCATTGATTCAGTATAGAATATTTCCATGATACTGTGGACACTAATCCGCGATTGTTGAATCACATTTATTAATCCGTGTTCTTATGGCTCTTGCCAGTGATCCAGTATAGAAAATTTCCCTGACACAGTGGATACTAATCCGCGACTGTAGAAACATATTTATTAATCCGTATTTTTATGGCTATTGCCAGTGATCCAGTATAAAAAACTTCCATGATAACGTGGACACTAATCCGCGATTGTTGAAACGTATTTGTTAATCCGTATTTTATGGCTATTGCCAGTGATCCAGTATAGAAAACTTCCATGACATCGTGGACACTAATCCGTGATTGTTGAAACATATTTTTTAATCTGTATTTTGATGTCTCTTGCCAGTGATCCAGCATAGAAAATTTCCATGATACTGTGGACACTAATGCGCGATTGTTGAAACATATTTATTAATCCGTATTTTTATGGCTGTTGCCAGTGATCTAGTATAGATAACTTCCATGACACTGTGAACACAAATCCGTGATGGTTGAAACATATTTTTTAATCCGTATTCTGATGGCTCTTGCCACTGATCCAGTATAGAAAATTTCCATGATGCCGTGGACACTAATCCATGATTGTTGAATTATATTTATTAATCCGTATTTTTATGTCTTTTGCCAGTGATCCAGTATTGAAAACTTCCATGACACCGTGGACACTAATCCGCGATTGTTGAAACATATTTATTAATGCGTATTTTTATGGCTCTTGCCGGTGATCCAGTATAGAAAAATTCCATGACACCGTGGACACTAATCTGTGATTGTTGAAACATATTTATTAATCCGTATTTTTATGGCTCTTGCCGGTGATCCCATATAGAAAAATTAGGACACTAATACGCAAGTTTTGAAACATTTAAACATTTAACACTGGTTTTAAAAAATAAAAATATTTGAATTAAAAAAATTCAAGAACTTTTACGCTTAAAAATTCCACTATCCAAACAAGGAAAACTTTATTACTTTTCTTATCTCCTAGAGTTCTTCTGCAAAGTTTGTCTTGACCTTGGACTGGCATGCCGAAATATGTTTTGTAGGCTCCACACAGGTGTTGCTACAGAGTACTTTTTTTGCTCTTGTCTTGATAAACTAGCTACAGACATAGCAAAATGCGTCTGTCAAATGCTTATAACCTCTTGATGCCGACTATTTTTCTGCACTTGCACAGCTAGACGTAAACTAAACTGTTGAGCTTACATTCCTGTGTTTATACTGTCATCTATGTTGTCAGAACGTTCTAGAAATTCTTGAAACTTCTAGAAAGTTCTAGAAAATTTATCGTCAGAATCTCATCGATGAATCTGTCTGGAATATTTTAGAAAATAGGTTATTTTCAAAATTTCCATGTCCAGATCCCAAACGCAAATTTGAAAGAGAACAATACTCATTTTCTTTGCTTTCTACATAAAAGTAATTAGAAAATAGTACTTACTGATCAAAGACGAAAAATGTCAAAATTTTGTTACGAATATAATCTTGAATTTTAAACGAAGATTTGTCAACCATTATTTATTTTTGACTAATATATCTTTTATCTTTTCTATAAATATTTTCTCGGCAATTGTTCTAATGAGGTTTCCACCTTGGTTTCTCGACCGCAGGAATTTAGGCGTCCTACTAAACTGGCAACCAGATCTTATCATTATACTGTTGAAATAGCTATTAGGTTGGCGCAAAAATAATGACGTAATAATGTCGTTTTTTGACATATTTTATGTTTAATAGATGTAAATGTCAGTTTTATTAAAATAGTTTCTTTGTTTCCTACACTTGTGTAACTTTCTTTCACTTGCTTTCTTTTCTGTCATCTATGATCTTCAAAAGTTCAAATGAAACATCAGTCGCCATCTTCTATCTTTCTGAGTCCCGTTCTTTTATTTTTATCATTCCTCAATAACGTTTCTAACATATTCTTTCACTCACAGTAACCCCCTTGCATCTTAGTGACTTTATTGCCTTGCTTAGTATGAAATCATTTAAAAAAGGAGGAGGCGTTGGCGTAACATACGTTTGTTATAATTCTACAAAATTATTTTTTCCATTCTCAAGACCGTCATACAAGATTTAATATGTTTATTTAAAAACATGTCTCTTTTTATAGCAATCCAGAATCCTTCTTCAATAACAAGATTGTATGGTTTGTCTGTCCTGTCAATAATCACGAAACAATTAAAATTTCACTTCTGTTTACACTGGACGTTATTTAACAAAGGTTTGTAAATTTTGGATGTAGAAATAATTTTGTAAAAGTACAGCCTCCCCCTCCTCCTTCTCCTCCTCCTCCTCCTTCAACAGATATGCAAAAAACAATATTACATTTTCATTAAATAAGTATTTGTCATTTTATTTATTAAAGTGTTTTTAAAATAGTGGGAGTATTCTGTATATTAAATAACAAAACTTAATTTTTCCCAAAAAATGAATGAAAATTTATTGTTGAACTCTACTCGTTCTACTAAAACCATCTGTACTCTGTACCCACTGACACTGTTTGCATTTCTTCTCAATATTTGGATTCATTCAATATATGCCCACGTTAAAAAGGCCTTGTGCCACATGACACCCTCGTGTGGGGGGTGACTGAATATCTTCAATATATGACTATTTTAGAGGGTGTGACGGACAGATTAACAGGAGTCACAGAATTTTATATATCGATTTTGTCCGTTACAAATCACTATTGTACTTTGACATTTGAACTTAAAAATGAAATCAATGTAAATATTTGGTTGATGAAGGGAATATAAGTTTCGAAACATGTTGTAACAACTTCCAATAAAATGTAATATATATTTTCATCCTGTCGATACTTGTATAAATAAAGCCTGTTTATTTATTTATTTTAACATAAACTTTTAAAGAATCGGACATATCTTCGAATTTGTAGCTGAGGCATTTCGAACCCTAACGTTTATTTTTGCGATTCGTTCTCTATATAAACCCGTGGTTCCCAACCGATTTTGAACCACGCCCCATTTCTAAAATTCCGGTGCCCCTCTGTACTATTTAATTCTTACATATTCAAAATTTTACTGCAATTCACGTGAAGGAATCTTAAAAGGCCATTAACTTGATCTCTGAACAAGCCTCCAAGGACCATGGCGCCCATGAAAGAGAAGAAATTTAAAAAGACAGCTAAATCTATATAGTTTCAAAGTATATAATTCTTTCTTCTTTTTATGTGCCGTGTCCCTTCAGGATGTATTCGATCATGGCTCTCCACTTCGCCCCTATCTTTTATCGCTCGCAATAAGTTTCGTCCTTCTGCTATCTCCCCCAGACCACGTTCTGTCATCCACTTACTTAAGCCCCCCCCCAGGTATGTCATGCGTCGCTTTCCCTTTTCTCTCTTTCCTTCTGTTCGACCTGTGAGTATCAGATTCTCTAGGCCCTCCTTTCTCATTACGTGTCCCAGAAATTTCATCTTCCTCTTCCTGATGTTAAGTATAAGCTTCCTTAAAGAACTGAAAGGTAGAAATATAAAATATTTAAATGAAAGTTTATTCTGTAATATACTTTGATCATTTTAATCATGAAATAATAATGCAAAATGAAATTTGAGCTCACGTTGGTATAGTAAGGCGAAGGGTGCACATCCTACGTATGTCCCACCAAAATATTACCATATTTTGCGCCCCACGTTGGGAATCATTGCTATAAACGATTATTTAAATTTCAAACAGTTTTAACAATCACGACAAAAATAATGAAACAAATTTATCTTTATATATATTTCACGATTATTTTCTATTCAGTATTTTTATTCCTATAACCATCTTTTGACAAATACAGAGGAACCTCGGTTGTCGAATAAATCGGTTTTCAAACAGAAAATTCGAGATGAAAATGCCTTCGTTATCGAACAAAACTTTGGTTCTCGAACGACATAGCCGAACCGAGCCTGAACCGAGTTTAACCCGAACGGAATAATTTCTGAGTCGACCGCCATGTTGTATACAGTCGTGTGTTGTGGCGTGCTTTTCTTTTCTAATTTTATTGTACTGTGACTTTTATTCTCTACATTGATTTCTATTGGAAAAATAGTTTCGGTTGCGAACATTTCAGGTTACGAACTGACTTCAGGAACGAATTAACTTCGTAAACCGAGGTTCTACTCTAATTTATTTGTCAATTTGCTTCTTTTAAATTTACATTTGTTGCTCACTGTTTGGTACATAACAGAGTTTCATTCACGTTGAAATCGACAGGCACAAATTTGAAAAAAAAAAAAACAAGCCTTTTTTTAAGAAAGATAGATCGTGATTGATGCTGCATTTAATCTAGATACCCTCAAAACTCCAAATCTTGTTTTACTTGCATTAGTGGGTGGGCCAAAGATTAGTATTGGGATTTTTAAAGTCCTTTTTGTCAGTAAAAACACATTGTTTTGGAAATTCTGTTAAAAATCAAATAATTATCGAATTTTAATAATATTTTTAGGGTTTATTCACAAAGGAATGAAATTATCTAAACAATTTTCTTCAGAAAACAAAAACTCTTTCCAGTCAATTAAATTATTTTTAAAAATACAGCAAAGTATTTTGCCTATTGGAAATATTAAATTTAATCTGTTAGCTTGAAATTAATACTAAAAAAAGCTTCAAGAAAGATTTTTTTTTCTTAAAAATTCATTTTAAACCGTAGGTATCGCGTTTTTTGTGGTTGTTTCTGATTTAAAATTTTCAAGATCATAGGTGAGCGGAAAGCAATAGACCGAAAGTGAGAAACCCGAACAAAGAAACTATTAGAATGAAAGTTACGGTTACATCTAGTAATTTCAACAGTAATACGAGAGACCTAATTGCCAGTCGAGTAAAACACCTAAATTTATACAGTCGAGGTACGAAGTTGGTAAGCTCATTACAACAATTGTTATGAAAATGTTTATAGAAAATGAAGAGGGAAGCGACGTATGACAGAAATACTAGTCAAAAATTAATAATGGTTGACAATGCTTCGTTTAAAATCCAAGTTTATATTTGTTTTACCTGGAAGCATTTAGAATATTAAAGATTAAATGGTGCAGAGTAAATTATTTCTTTTTGATGATAAATTGTAATTAATATCTTAACAGATTTAAAAGAAAAATCCAATATTTAAACTTTATTCCTCAACAGTGTTTTCTTTTGAAATATGCGTGTTTTTCAGTTTGTGCAAAGTCATTTTTACTGTATGCACGCCGCCCCCTACTCTAAGAAGCGACCGCTAGATTTACTGACTATCAAGCATTCTTTGGTGGCCACTTTGGTGGCCACTTTGGTGTTGGAACCGAATTTAACCTTAAGCGACAGAATTGATTTTTCTCGTCTCAAACTATTTGTTACCATCAAATCTATGTTCTCTTTTTCTCTGTTTGTCTGACACCCTCTCCTCTCTTTCTATCTATATTTATCTCTTAGAACAAAAATCGATTTTGATCTATTCTCTACACTTGATCACAATATTGATCTTCGATCGTTTTAATGTTTATTGATTGGAGTAAAAGAGATACGAGATATTTCCCGAGTTGAGGGAGAGTTTTCCTCTCATAGAGCTGTGATTTTTGCTTTATTTTTATTTTTTTTAAAAATGAGGTGTAGTTTTTGCTCAACAAGCATTCCAACACATGTCAATTTAGAATGGCAATAAGCATTGCCTTCTTCAAAGAAACTGCCTTTGGATTCTTTTTTTTAAAGCGGTTATAACTCCTTCTCTCACATAGAATACAAGGAATCAAGAATTTCTATTTGCAATTTCAACAGGCTTGCTGCTGTTGAAAGAATATGTGTTCAAGTGAGGGAGAAAGCTGTCTCCTTGTAAACTAATAAGCTGTCTCCTTGTAAGCTAATTCGTGTTTCGTTCAGTATCCGACTCCAGAGTTTCGTAGACGGACTCTTCCGTCGATTCGTCAGAGGGTATCAGCAACTGACTTCTTATATTTCTTGATTTTTCTTTTTTATGCACTTAATATTGGTTTAAGTATTTTTTTTTTTGTATTGTCTTTATGCATGTGTGAGCTTGCGCGCGTGCGCCGGGTGCGCCCGTCTGCGCAGATCTGTGTACGTGTAGGGTGTCGTGATCATTTGTCTCTTTCTTCGTTGTTCTTTTTCCACTTTACGCTCACTCCTTGGTAGGACAACCAGTCTAGGAGAAGATAAACTACGAAGAAGAATTGGTTTTGACTTGAAACACAATCATTACTGCTAAGACTGAATTATATGTGGTGACACAACGATACCACTCAGTTGCAATCCTTATGAATCACGATGAGTGAGATTGAAACTCCACTGAATGTTTGTAGCACTTTCGGCTTCCCAAAAAAGAAATTCTATAACAGCTTTCTACTTTTGCTCAGAATGGCGGTAATTTTGACATATAGGAAAAGACAATGACACAGATTTTCCCCTGAGGTTTATTGACGCATTATGGATAATAGCTTAAAAAAAAAAAAAACTCTCGAAATTTTTGCTAATAAAAAAAAAACTCTCGAAATTCTTGCTAATAAAAAAAAAACTCTCGAAATTCTTGCTAATAAAAAAAACAAAAAAACTCTGGAAATTCTTGCTAATAAAAAAAAAAAAACTCGAAATTCTTGCAAATACTTTTCGAATAGGTATTTAATTTTTTATGGACTTTCGTACATTAAAAAAAAAAGCAAAAGTAAAGCACTTGATTGTCTCAAATCCAACGAAAACATTTTTACCAACTAAGCCATTCCTTTCCTGCACAGTGTCATTGGTTGAAAACATTATCTACGTGGTGGTGCCATTAACGATTGTGTCGTCCGACGGCATGGTAATAAACGAAGAAAAAGTGCATTAATATCATAGTGTTTGTCTCAAAATCTTCCAGACTAGACACCCGATCGACCTTAACTGAAATCGATATTTACTCTGAGGAATCGATTCCGATGTCTATAAACAATTAGAATTGCCGACTGCAAATCATTGTTGGTCGCCCCCAAATCGCCGTAATGTTGTTTTAGTCTCCGCCAACATACAATGAACAATTCTGAAAGCCTCTTCACCTCCACTGGGTTGATTTTATGAGAACCCAATGGTGAGATGAGTGCCACTCAACTTTGTTAGAAGAAAGAAGATAAGCAAAAATTCGTTTCAGTGTGAGCACTTCATTTCACATTTTGATGGATATCGATGACTCCAAATTGGTCAGGAGAATGCAACTGTGGAATATCCAACGAAGCTTGAACTGCCTGTTAATGGCTTGAGAGATGAACAAGCTTATCGAATAATAATAATAATAATAATAAAGAGAAAAACTGTCAAAATTATTTAGTTATCTGTCTGAAAGAGACAGTGTCTTAATCTCAAACATCTTAAATAACTATCTGTTGATACTTAATATACACACACACGCACACACTCATATATATATATATATATATATATATATATATATATATATATGAAGTACACATACACACAGATAAATATATTTCTTTATTTCCATACACATCTATATAATGAATGCAAATGTCAGTGTGTCACTGTGTCACACTTTTTCAATATACCGTTTTGGAATCAGGCCGACTCCGTGAGCAAATTAAAAAACAGTCTGGGTCGAATCCGAACTCGCAATCCTGAAATTTTGGAATCCCAAATTTTTATGAATGCAACTGATTTTTTGCAACGATTTTTTTTTTTGTACGATAACAGTTTTTATAACTTGGAAATAAATATGAGAATAATCGGAATTAATTGCGAAATCTAGTGAAAGTCACCCATGAAATAACAATAATTGTTTGTAAGGAAAGTAAGGACCAACGTACATGAAATTGCCTGTAAATTAATCGGCGGCAGAAGAATTATATTATTATTTTAAAAGGTCAGCTTAAATCTTGATGCAGCGAACGCTTTTGAATTCTGTAGTTTATTCTTGCCTATCGCATCTACCCCCTCCTATCTATTGTAATGAAGACCCAATCAAGAGCCCTCCTTACCCGATAGTGCGACTTTTAAGCTAGTAAATATATATTTTTATTACTTAAACGTTATATTTGGTGGGTACTCGTATTTAAGTAGACGTTCCGTTTACTTACTAAACAGTATATTTATTTATTTTCATCTACCAGCATGAATATTCGAGAAATTTTATTAGAAAAATATGCGCTCTCCGGCAGGATTCGAACCTGCTAGAAGAAACCGTCATTAGATCTGACGTGCTTTGACGTCTCAGCTATGGAGCTCGTCAACGGGTAAGCAAAGTCTGAATAGTACATTTAAACACAGATTTTTCTTCGACTCCCGTAATAAACATATCGACTTAGTTTCGTATCCAAACGTAAACAAACCAATTTCTACAGTAAAAAAATATGCAACGATAACAGCAAAAATTGCAATATGAGCACTGGTAAAAACATAAAACGATAACAGTAAAAATTGCAATACATGTTTAAGGTGTTGGAAAACTTGGAGAGGGGAATTAACAGGCGATAACTGACATTCATTAGACATGGCACGTAGAACTAGAACAGTCTACCCCAGTGAGTGAAATAAAGCGTTCAGTGCGACATTCCAACGAGCTGAAGAAGGCCGGAGCGTACAACGGCCGAAACGTTGTGATAAATATGGCAACAACGATGAGGACAATAGTCCGAATAATGTAAATAGTGTACATAATACCTCATCTCAGAAATATAGACAGATACTGAAAGGCGGAAACGATGTGATAAATATGGCGACAAAGATGAGGACAATAGTCCGAATAATGTAAATAGTGTACATAATACCTCATCTCAGGAATATAGACAGATACTGAAAGGCCGAAACGTTGTGATAAATATGGCGACAAAGATGAGGACAATCGTCCGAATAATGTAAATAGTGCACATAATACCTCATCTCAGAAATATAGACAGATACTGAAAGGCCGAAACGTTGTAATAAATATGGCGAGAAAGATGAGGACAATAGTCCGAATAATGTAAATAGTGTACATAATACCTCATCTCAGAAATATAGACAGATACTGAAAGGCCGAAACGTTGTAATAAATATGGCGACAAAGATGAGGACAATAGTCCGAATAATGTAAATAGTGTACATAATACCTCATCTCAGAAATATAGACAGATACTGAAAGGCCGAAACGTTGTGATAAATATGGCGACAAAGATGAGGACAATCGTCCGAATAATGTAAATAGTGTACATAATACCTCATCTCAGAAATATAGACAGATACTGAAAGGCCGAAACGTTGTGATAAATATGGCAACAAAGATGAGGACAATAGTCCGAACAATGTAAATAGTGTACATAATACCTCATCTCAGAAATATAGACAGATACTGAAAGGCCGAAACGTTGTGATAAATATGGCAACAAAGATGAGGACAATAGTCCGAATAATGTAAATAGTGTACATAATACCTCATCTCAGAAATATAGACAGATACTGAAAGGCCGAAACGTTGTGATAAATATGGCGACAAAGATGAGGACAATCGTCCGAATAATGTAAATAGTGTACATAATACCTCATCTCAGAAATATAGACAGATACTGAAAGGCCGAAACGTTGTAATAAATATGGCGACAAAGATGAGGACAATAGTCCGAATAATGTAAATAGTGTACATAATACCTCATCTAAGAAATATAGACAGATACTGAAATGCCGAAACGTTGTAATAAATATGGCGACAAAGATGAGGACAATAGTCCGAATAATGTAAATAGTGTAAATAATACCTCATCTCAGAAATATAGACAGATACTGAAAGGCCGAAACGTTGTGATAAATATGGGGACAAAGATGAGGACAATCGTCCGAATAATGTAAATAGTGTACATAATACCTCATCTCAGAAATATAGACAGATACTGAAAGGCCGAAACGTTGTAATAAATATGGCGACAAAGATGAGGACAATAGTCCGAATAATGTAAATAGTGTACATAATACCTCATCTAAGAAATATAGACAGATACTGAAATGCCGAAACGTTGTAATAAATATGGCGACAAAGATGAGGACAATAGTCCGAATAATGTAAATAGTGTAAATAATACCTCATCTCAGAAATATAGACAGATACTGAAATGCCGAAACGTTGTAATAAATATGGCGACAAAGATGAGGACAATAGTCCGAATAATGTAAATAGTGTACATAAAACCTCATCTCAGAAATATAGACAGATACTGAAAGGCCGAAACGTTGTGATAAATATGGCGACAAAGATGAGGACAATAGTCCGAATAATATAAAATAACACTAGCATCAGTTTGCGATTAATGGGTTGGAATTGTAGGTGACTACCTGGTCACATACCAATAGTCCGAATAATGTAAATAATGTAAATAATACCTCATCTCAGAAATATAGACAGATATTGAATTTTTTTTATTTATTAACCTGGCAGATTTTTATTACGTAAAAGTTATTTTTAGTTGATACTCAAAATATATTTCGTTTGCATTTACCATAAAAAAGACTGCTTCATCTGTGTGTTGACTTCAATGTCCACTTTTATATTTATATAAATAAATATATATGTATCTATGTTCATACTTATCTATCTATGGATCTATCTATCTACCGTAATCTATTGATATATGTGTTTATCAATTTATTTATTTATTAGTTTGCATCCATCCATCTATCTATCTATCTATCTATCTATCTATCTATCTATCTATCTATCTTACTCTATTGATATATGTGTCTATCAATCTCTTTCTTAGTTTGCATCTATCTATCTATCTATCTATCTATCTATCTATCTATCTATCTATCTTACTCTATTGATATATGTGTCTATCAATCTCTTTCTTAGTTTGCATCTATCTATCTATCTATCTATCTATCTGTCTATCTATCTATCTATCTATCTATCTATCTATCTATCTACCCTACTCTATTGATATATGTGTCTATCAATTTATTTATTTATTAGTTTGCACCTATCTATCAGGTTCGTGCAAAAATAATGACGTAATAATGTCGTTTTTTGACCTATTTTTTAACGTAAAAAAACGACATTATTACGTCATTATTTTTGCACAAACCTAATATCTATCCTACTCTATTGATATATGTGTCTATCAATCTTTTTCTTAGTTTGCATCTATCTATCTATCTATCTATCTATCTATCTATCTATCTATCTCTGTTTGCGCGTGTTTGTATGGTCCATGTTTTGAAAGTGATTTACTAATTTTGTCAGCTTTTTTATTACATCATGTAAAAAAAGAAAACTGCACAAAATCCAGCATAATATTTCACCATTTGATTTTTTGCACGTAAATTGCTGTCCTCCTCTGGAAACCTTCCTCTTCAGAATGCTCCACAAGTTTTCAACCTGTCTATGGTAGAATGAATGAGTCGGTTGCTTCATAAAATAGTGTTTGTGGAACCTATTTTATTCAGATGTTAAATCGTTTACTTTGCCGAATACAAGGCATTATTATCGTGCATAAAAATCGTTTTTTTTTCGCTCAGACCGTTCATCTTCTTGAAGCATAGCCCCATGTTTGCTTTCAAAAAAATAAATATGTGTCTGAGCTGACATTATAACACATTGATTTTCAACGTGGGGCGCATGCCCATCGAGGAGTATGGTAATATTTTGGTTGGGCATGCGTGGGATGTGCACACTTCGGCTTACTATACCAACAGAATAAGGGGGCAATTCGATAATGAGTTATTAACAGTGAATTGTTTTCTGGCGAATCTGAGTGAGTATGTTAATGTTAGTGCCTGTTAATATATACGATGCATATACAATATGCATACATAAAGTATTTTGTGTGTATGTACGCACATGTGTAATTGGCATACATGTAAGAATTAAATATTGCAAGGGGCACCAGAATTTTCGAAATAGCAAAGTGGGGCATGGTCCCATATCGTTTGGGAAACACTGTAATACTATCGGTCACTCGAATAATCCAACGACAAGACATCGCACCAATTCCGTCTTGCTGATATGACAGATTCCGATGGCGCTTCTGCCACTAACAAACCCAGACTCTGCAACATTCCCCTTGGTACATCGAAGGTAGTCAGTAAAAGGAACGGTTGAAACTTAGTGCGATTATTGTTTATTAGCTGTTCTAGTTCTGCTTTCTTTATGGATATGTTTTAAAGGACGCCTAGTGATCGTTCACATATTTGGTATTTAAATTTGATTTAAAGCTTAGCATCTTGTAATTTTGGATACTTTCTCGGTGTCGCAAGGCTTAAAAAATCCATATCTTGACAAAAACGAATCTTTATCATTTTGTTCTTGATACGGGACACAAATTAGCGAGATAAAGTCATCAACTTATCCTTATCAAACCTGTTTCAGAATTGTCTTGGATCTTCGATAGCACCTGTTGAATATTTTTACAATTTACAACGCTGTTTTAGCTTTTGCATTCTCTGAAGTTATTTAAAATTTCTCTTTGTCCCTCAAATCAGCATTACACACATTTTAGAGGGTTTATTAATCTCAATTAATTTCGAAATTCAGCGCATTTGATACAAATGGTTAACATTTCGTCACATCTGCGTAGAAAAACACGGCTAATTGTGCTGTTTGATGCAGCTATCATTCAGTAACAACCTGTGAGTTCCAATAAGTATTTATTTTATGTATCGATTAAACACGAAGACATGAGACACAGTATATATATATATATATATATATATATATATATATATACTGATATTTATATATATATATATATATATATATATATATATATATATATATATATGTGTGTGTGTGTGTGAAACATGGGTAGGTTTGTCTGGCTCACTAGGTTGTCTAGGTCTGCTCTACGGTTGTATTGAGCTCTTTTGTTTCTAGCTCTTTCTTTTTTTAAAACCTTTTTTTCCCTCGAGATTGATTTGATTATTGGCAAATCAAAAATTCGAGGGTTTTTCGAAATGAGTATAGTTATCTATATTTGTATATATATATATATATATATATATATATATATAACCACAGACAAACATATATATGTATATATTGCTAAAACCTCCTGAGGAGCGGACTGAACAATTGCAAAATGGTTCGTCTACGAAATCCAGAGTCAAGTTGCTGAATTTAACAGCTATCAGTTGGTTGAATTTATTGTAAAAATTATATTTGTATTAATCCTATATATATATATATATATATATATATATATATATATATATATATATATATATTCAGAGTTTATCAAAAAATACTTTTACAAACTATGGGGGCGGGTTCCTCACACCAAAATAAAAACAAAATTCCATATCAACACAGGTCATCAAATCCTTCGTTTTTAAGTTTGTAAGTTTAAAGAAAGTTTACGGTAGATGGCGATGTGTGGCCATGTAGTCTAAGTTACATTTGCCATTCGTGTACATTTGTATTTAGTCTGCGTTCCGTGTTAAACATGTGTATTACTGAGTCAACTGAGAAGTGTTACGTTTAAGAATGGCAGGATATGCATATCGGGAGCAGGCAGATATGATTTTTACATACGGCCACGCGAATAGTAATGGAGGCGAGGCTGCAAGTCTGTATCAGATTTCGTTTCCAGACCGAAGGCAGCCGACTCATCTAACCTTTGTTGCTGTTTATCGTTGCGTTGCTGAGGCAGGATCCGTGGTTCCACACACTACAGATCGAGGAAGACCGAAATCAGCTCGTACGCCTGACCACGAATAATACATTCTACAGGCTGTCGTAGACGATCCAGGTATCAGTACACGTCAAGCGGTCATAGAATATCTTACATCTCATAGTACCACATGGAGGGTACTTCAAGAGCAGTTACTGCATCCGTATCTGTTGTGGAGGCTTGTATTTGTACTAAATCGATCCTAAAATAGGTTCGACGTACAAAACGTTAGGAACTTGATATAATAGGTATTACGCAGAGTAATCTTGTTGTGGTCGCTGATACTTTCGTATTCGACTAACTGTCGTCCCACATCGACTGACATCGACCGACCGTCGTTTCTATTACTACACCTACTTATATTAGGTGGGAGAGTCTATTAACTATAGGATAGGTGTGTTTCACCATAGCAGTATCATTTGCAACGTGTGCAGGGTCTTTCGCCCTCTGATCACTCGCCATGAGAGAACTTTTGCCAATAGTTTATTGCACGAACTGACGATCCGTTGTTTTATTTCTCCAATCTTGTTTACGGACGAGGCAACATTTGGAAGAGATGGAATAACACATTTACACAACCAACATTTTTGGGCGGATCGGAAACCCCATGGTACAAATTTACAAATTAACAGGAGATAACTGATAACTGACATCCATCAAACATAGCATGTGGAACTAGAATAGTCTACTCCAGTGAGTGAAATAAAGGGTTCGATTCGACATTCCAACCACCTGAAGAAGGCCGGATCGTTGTAATAAATATGGCGACAAAGATGAGGACAATAGTCCGAATAATGTAAATAACACTAGCATCAGTTTGCGATTAATGGACTGGAATTGTAGGTGACTGCCTGGTAGATGCATATGTTCTCGCGGCACGTTTTACAGGATCTGCCTAAAGGGATTTTATTCCGAATACACTTCCAGACCTGCTAGAGGATGTACACCTGCTAATACGAAAAAACTTAATAGCTCAAAAACGAATGATTTGCTAATATATGATTATATGGAATTTCTCCTTGTTTTGCTGTGAGGAACGCGCCCAACAAAGTTTGTAAAATTATTTTTTTATACACCGTGTGTATATATATATATATATATATATATATATATATATATATATATATAATATTTTTTGTTTAAAAATATGATTCCTTCGCGAAGGAATCATATTTTTAAACAAAAAATATTATTATAATATAAGCTCTACTTCTGTATGGAGCACTGTCTTCTTAAAAATAAAAACAAAAATACTAAGGAACCCCGGATTATGCACCCAAAGTGTTCTTTTCTATTTTCTGCATACCTGCACAAGGATATATATATATATATATATATATATATATATATATATATATATATATATATATATATATAGAGAGAGAGAGAGAGAGAGAGAGAGAGAGAGAGAGAGTCAGACAGACAGAGAAAAAGCCAGCCAGCCAAAGAGACAGTGTGGCATAGGAGTCAATATTGGGTGTTGTCAGTTTCACGGTTAAATCTGACCTTCAGACCTAGAAGATCGCACGGACGCGTGAAACTCCCAGACGTCATGCAGGGTTGATTCCTATGTCCACACTGTGTATACGTATAAATGATCACTCTCCCCCTATAAATATACCAAATGATTTGCGTACGTGTGTGGAGGGGTGTCTGCGTTTGCGTGTGTTTTCCGACATCTAAAGAGAGAAATCTCTTTTTCCATCCCTATGTAGTGTACTCTCCTGACGACGTAAAAATCATAATTATTCAATTCTGAATTTGTTTAGTTAGATATTCAGGAATTAATCAGAAAATGGAAAACATTTTTTTATATTTTATAATTAGAAAGAAATAGCAAAATTGCGTAAAGAACGCCGGCATTATTATTTTTTTGTGGTATCGGTAAACTAAACACGACGATTTCTTAAAAAACCCCCAAAAAACAAAACAAAACAGGGCAGTTGTTTCAGTTCGTGAGTAATTCTTCCTTTCTCAAATATCTGCTATACAGCATATTTATGTAAAACAAGATGGGAAACTGAAAATGTACTTTTCCTGAAGAAATTACACTCAGCAACATTCCGCTTTTTAGTCAACAGTCGACACCCTTCTGATAACTACCCGGGCTCTTGTTTCTGTAAGGAATCCATCCTAGCATTTTCCCCGGATGAATACCGCCATATATATATATATATATATATATATATATATATATGAAATAATCTAACGTAATATTCTCTGATTTCTCACATTTCCTGCAGTTGGCTAACGTAGACTCCAAAGAAGGTCATCTTTTTCTACCTGCAGGCTTCTTTGAATAGTAGCGCTGATACTACACGGAAAGATCTGTTTTTTCCCTATCCCTCCCTCGAGCAGGGCGTGGTTAGATATTTGGGTTTGTTAGTACAGTAAACAGAAGGCATATCTCAGAAGAGATTTGTCTGGAACAAACAGCTCGTCTCATCATTTCGTTGGCGAGAAGAAATCAAAGATGATAAGACTTCACTGCTGCTTTTTCTCATTCAAGAAATTCAGAATAGACATTTTGTTGTCGATTATCTGGTTGGGGACGACAAGTTTAATTTTAGGAGCGGAATAAGAAAGAAAAGGTTACAGGGAACTTTTACGATTATTGCTGTCTTCATGTAGCATTCATAAATTCGTATAAATTCAAAATTTTTCTTTCATTGGTACAGAATAGTTTTTTAACAACAAAAATAATAATCAGAAATACATGTTCTCATATATATGAAGATAATTTTATACTTTTGTTTCTTATTTATTTATTTATTTTTATTATTATCATTTAAAATATATATTCGGTTGGTGCATAATTATCAGGCGTTTTTAAACAGCATTTATTATAGAAAAAACAAACAAAAAAACACAACAATTTAACAATAACATTTTTAAAATGATTATTCCGGAGCGTATGATTATTAACAGGCGTTTTTATAACCTGAAGATAATATTTTTATTAAAAAAGTAAACAAAACAGCAATCTTAAAAAAAAACGCCTGATAATTATGCACCAACCCAATACATACACAGACACAAGAAAAAAACATTAATTAGAGGCGAGTTAATCACACACACACACACACACACGCACATACACACATACAGACATGCACACGCACATACACCCCCTCCCAGTATAATGCGATGTTTAAGGGGGGCGTCTGTTTTGTAGGGTATAAAAACCGAAATAAGCATATAAATCTATACACAAACATACAAGACACACACGCAAATTTACCAATCGGCACTCACACACACACACACACACACACACACACATATATATATATATATATATTGGGCTGGTGCATAATTATCAGGCGTTTTAAAACAATATTCAACAATAACATCATTTTTATAACCTGAAAATAAAATAAAATTTTTATTAAAAAAGTAAACAAAATAGCAATTTTTATTTACAAAAACGCTTGATTTTTATGCACGAACCCAATATGATGATATTTAAATGATGACTAACTGTTCACTCCGACATCCAGTGGGGGGGCATAGGGGGGATCAGGGTAGAGATAGTACCTTTGATGTTTGGTACGCTGGACCCCTAGGGTAGACGGACATCACTGGTCCTCAACCATCTCCTAAATCTCTCACATGATGGCTCCACGTTGCCATGCCCTGGGTAAACCGCTTCATCTGGCGGGCTAAGAGGTCGGGGGGTGGTGGTGTTAAGACGGCACCACTGGGCGACGAACCCCCTCGGCGCAGGTCACCGGCCAGGGTTCCTCAGATGAACTACAACGGCCACGTGTTCTTGACCAAGGCGAACCACCTGTAGAGGGACGGGCTCCGCCTGGTTAAAATGCCCAAGACACGCCATCAGTAGATAATCAGTCTGCAACCATAACACGATATTTATACACAATGAAGAAATACGTTGATTTTTTAAATTTATAATTCACGATCGGCTTTAAATTTTAAATGTAACATAAACGATACATTGTTGAATAGAAGAGATGGTAAATTAATTCTAGACGCATTTTCCTACCATTCAAATTTGTTCTGCCTTATTTGACTTTATTATGTATAATGGTGAAATACGTAATTACTTTCCGAACACACTAATATTATTAACGATATTGAACTGGCAACTCCTTCATCTTAATTAGAGTTGCTTTTAATCCCATCTACTCAGGCCGTCATTCTAAAACGACAAAAGCTAATTCTTTATTTCTTATGCGTGTTGTTGAGTAATGATCGTAGATTAACGATGAAAAGCAAATGTAACAAAGAAAGATGAAAGAAATGCCAGTCAGAAATGAATCATTTGAAATAAAAATTCTCTCCTCTGTTTCAGAGAACTAGGAGTTCTATCAAGAATATTATTGGTGGACGCAATTTTAACAATATAAGATATGCAAATGATACCGTGTTGAGGGCAGATACAGAAAGAAATCTGCTAGAACCTCTAGACAAATTAGTTAAAAGAAAGAGGGAAGAAAAGACTAATCGTTAATTGTAAGAATTGAAGACAGAATGTATGGTAGTCTGCAAGAAAAACGGCTAAAACATGCGAATTACAAATTGGAGATACCAAAATTGGAAATATCAAAATTAAACAATAAATGAAATATCTGCGAAGTGTTTTAACAGTGGTATGGAAAATGCGGCACCGAATTCCGAAGGTGCATTTGGATAGCGAAAGATGCCTTTCAAAAGCTAAGCAAAGTATTAAGAAACAGGAAAAGTTTGTTAGAAACGAAGAGAAAACTGCTAAACTACTATGTAATATCAGTCTTCCTATGTGGTTGTAAATTCTGGACAGTTTTCACACAAATGAAGAGGAGACTTGAGGCAACAGAACTGGATTTTTACAGAGAGATGCCCAGAAAATGGAAACAAAAAAGACACTTGTCCTTAGGATCAGAAAAAGATTAACTTTCTAGGACAAGTAATGTGGAAAGACAGTTTGGAGAATTTGACACTCACTGGACAGGGAAGACGGGCAAAGGAAGATATCAAATGATCTAGGTAATAAGTTTATGTAAATTGGTCGCAGAAAACGGCTTGGAGGATATTAAAGAAACCAAAATTGTTTGAAACTACGAAGGATAGGAAGTTGTGAAAAGATATGATGACCAATGTCCCGAAGGGACAGATAAAAAGATTCTTCCCTTTTGACCTATGTTTTTCTCCTGGACTAAAATATACACTACAGGACAAAAGTTTGTGGGGTCATCTTCTGGATTTAATAATTACTCAGTTTCATACCTACTTCGGTTTAATTAACACCTACCAAGAAATGATTCTTTTTCTATTTACTGCACCCCTTCAAAGTGTTGAGCATCATGGCTCTCCACAATTTCTTGTCTTTTGTAGCTCTTAATAAATTTTGTCTTTTTGTTATCTCTCCTAAACCTTGTTCCGCTATCCATTTACTCAAGCTCATACTTCTTCTATGTGCCGTGTCCCTTCAGGACATTGGCGAACATGGCTCGCCACAATTTCCTGCCCTTTGTAGCTCTTAATAAATTTTGTCTTTATGTTATCTCTCCTAAACCTTGTTCTGCCACCCATTTACTCAAGCTCGCTAGACAGCGTTGTTTTCTTCTGTCCTTTAATCTGTCCTGTAAGTATCTGATTTTCCAAACCCACTGTCCTCATTTCAACTAGAAATTTCAACTACGCCTTTCTGATTTTAAATATAAGTGTCCTTTTTGTTCCATTCTCTTTAAAACTCCGTCATTATTCAGTTCACGATATTCTAAGCACTTTTCTATATAACTATATTTCTGTTGCTTCAGGTTTCTTCTTTATCTGTGAGATTATCCAGCATTCATTGTCATATAGGAGGATCTATATTATGTAACAGTCCATTACTCTTTTCTTTATTACTAACGAAACCTTTCTGTTTCTTAATACTTTGCTTAGCTTCTGAAAGGCGTCTTTTGCTATCACAATGTTTAACCCGTTAATTCATAGAGTTCAATATTTTTTAAGGAGACTACCGAAAATTTAAAATCCGCCAACCCTAAGATTACTATTAGCCATCAAGGTAGATCAGACAAAACAAGCTAGATTATGAAAAGGCACGGTGGAATAATGTATTAAGGAATCGGAGAGCCGAGTTCGAATTCCAGTCGAATCCATTACATTCACTTATGTGCTAATACCCTTGGGAAAGGTATGAATCCTCTTCTTCTCCCTCCAGCTATGGATAAATAGCAGGACAAACTGGGTTCTATAGCCTTGGATAGAAACTGCTCTACCGCAGAAAGAAATGACAACTTATTGCAGGAAAAAAATCTGCCTCGTCAGTCATGTATCAAAAGATATATGATCGCCTAAGCGTGTTTTCACGCATGGCACCTAACTGAGTGACTGACTTTTCAGTCGAATCCATTACATTAACTTCCATGCTAATATCCTTGGGAAAGGTATGAATCCTCTTCTCCCTATGTGTAAATAGCAGAATGGCAACTGGTCTACCGCAGAAAGAAATGGCAACCTTCTGCGGGAAAAAAAATCTGCCTCGTCAGTCATGTATCGAATGTATCACGCATGGCACATAACTGACTAACTGATGATACTTTCGATATCAGCGTCATTATTATTACTATTATTGTATAAATTTATAAAAGAATTGAAAAAGAGAAAGTCCACCTAGACTGAAGTGAGCTTTTGAATTATTTTTGAAAAGTTTTTAAGTGATCCACAGTGTTTCCCCAAACATTTGGCGTCCCGTGTATATGTTGAATAAAAAAAAAAAAACAACATTATTCATCATCACTATGACTAAATGCTGTTGTGGGTGAGTGACTGACAACTCAACCCCACTCTCTAGATTCACGTCTGAGCTTCTTCAAATTAAATTTTTAAACTTTTTTCCTAGTAAAAGCTTTAAAATACTTAGAAATATTAACAAAATAGATAGCAAACTCCCCACCTCCTTTTTCTAGAACTGTTACTTCGTGGAGCGGACCCCCCGAACGGGAGCACCATCCCAAATCACTGCAATCTTACCGTCATCAAATCTAATGCCAGCCAATATCTATACTACATATCCTCATAAAATGCGCTACTTACTTCCTCCTTCCCGCTCATTTACGCCCTTACAACAATCTCATTGCGCAACCCTCTACCTTGAGTGCCTCTTGGGCTTTGTATTGTAGGAACTAAAGTAAAAAATAAAATAGGGAAGAAATATTTGTTTATCATTACATACTCTTTGTATTATAAATATATGTATGTATATAAGTCCTCTGTGGAGTATATAGCTACAGCTTTACTACAGTTGAGCCATAGCCACACGATACTAGAGACATTGCCATACCGCGCTCGAGCCATAGCCGCACCATGTTAGTTGTAGCTGCTCTAGTTACTGTATCAAGTAGGTTTTTACGGAGTTGAGTTGCTAGTTCCACGTCCAACCGATGTCTTAATTCAGAGATGTCCTTCCTGTTGGGATGGAAAAAAATCTCGCCGAAAAAAAATGGATGAGTTCTTCAGATCACCATAATGTAATATAAGACGAGTCTATGGATGATAACGGGAGTAACTTCGACACCGAAGAAGTTAAGATGAGACAAAGATCTCTATTAGAAAGAACAGGCCATAGACCCCAAAGGGGGAAGAGAGGAAGAAATTCAAGAATGACGAATGGCATTAAACCTCTTCGGTTCGTGGAGGTGCAATAGGATTATATGTATTTGCATGTGTTGCTTATAGACACAGTGGAGTAATGGATAGCAGTTTGGACTGAGGAATCGGAGAGTCGAGTTCGACTTTCAGGCATGAAGTCTCTTTATCTCCCACCAGCTATGGATAGATAGCAGGTCAGATTGTGTTCTTTGCCCTGAGTAGCAACCGGTCTAGGAGGGCAATCTGAAGTAAAACAACAAAAAAAAAAAAAAAAACCTGCACAGGGTTGTTTGGGGACCTTAAGGAATACTGTGCGCCAGTTCTCTGTATTTTCACCACTACCATCAAATGATATATATATATATTATAATTTTTACATACGGACAAACACAACTTACTTACTACAAAGATGCATTCATGTTTCGATGCGGCTGTATCTCACCGGTGAGAACCCAAAAATAAACATTTTTGGTTCTCTCTAGTCGGGATGCAGCAGCATCGAAACAAGAATACATCTTTGTAGTGAGTAAGTTGTTTTTGTCCGTATGTAAAAATTATAATAAATAATTATTGCTCTATTATCGGTATTGAGCCGTCTTTTGAATTAATGCTGTGAACGTTAGAGTCCATATTATTTTCGTTCTCATTAAATTCGGATATATATATATATATATATATATATATATATATATATATATATATATATATAACGTCATCAACAGACAGACTGTTTCGCTGTTTCACAGCTCATCAGTGTAACTAGACATCCGGTTGCCTCTAGCTCGGATCACTATATATATATATATATATATATATATATATATATATATATATATATATATATAAATTCATGAATCATTCATACAAAAAACAAATATAGTGGTTAATGATTTAAATGGCGAGAATACATCGTCGCAAACACATAAATAAGATACACCAACCCCGAAACTGTATATGAATGATATGATCCCTGTTTATAAATTCCAGTTGCATAAGGTCTTTTAATTTTTTACAAGCTTTCGTCTGTTCCTACAGACATCATCAGGTATGGAAGTAGATTTTGTTCTTGTTTTTACTTCTCGGTAATAAGAGGACAACGAAAATACAGATGTAATCCGAATAAATGCTATGAGAAATGTGTTATTGTTTTGGAACGTGCGGTCGCAACGCTGAGTTTGAATTTAAATTTTAAGGTTGTGCGTTTTTGTACAAATATAGCAATAAGAGAATTCTTTTTTACTGGTAGAAATTTTAAGGTTTTATATATATATATATGCAAATATATTGATAAAATAAAAAAGAACCGTTAGATTGATGATCCGAAGTTCTTTAGTATTTTTGTTTTTATTTTAAAAAAAAACAGTGCTCGATACACAAGTAAAGCCTAAATATATATATATATATATATATATATATATATATATATATATATATAGAGAGAGAGAGAGAGAGAGAGAGAGAGAGAGATGTTTGAAGTAATGTATAGAAGCTCGGGTTGACGAATCGGGGAGTTGAGTTTGAATTCTAGTCAAGTTCATTACATTCACTTACGTGCTGATACCCTTGGGAAAGGTATGAATCCAGTTCTTCTCCCATCAGATATGGATAAATTACAGTACAGAACGGGTCTTATAGCCTTGGAGTGGCGAACAGTCTAGGAGAAGGACAACTCTGAATTCAAAATCTGAAGAGTGTCGTTTGGGGACCTTGTGCACCAATTCTCTGTATTCGGCTCTTCCGAAAAGTGTGGCTGCTTCTGCACAAGCCTTCACCACTCTAATCAAATGATTTATCGGCTTCTAGGAAACTGAATTGTTTGATCCTCATACGTCGAAATCGATGGGAGAGTCCAGTCTGTTGGTTTATAGGAGAAATAAGAGAGTAATGACACAGACGGAACGAAGTTGTCTAAGTCAAGTGACAGAAAACAACATTATACAACAGTTTCAAACCTAGAGAACCTAGTATACTAGCTTATTGGTGTGTATATGTGTGTGTGGGGGGGCATACATTTCCAAGTGCATTAGTGCAAAGACGAACGCATCGGCCTCAGCTGTAATTTGATCTCGGCATATCAATTCCTCTTTTCGCGCTGATGACCGTTACGCTTCATTCATATCTCTTCTATTCTAAAAATACAATTCGAAACCAGAATTGTGTATATACTAATAATGAGAATTTATTGCGAAACACGTTTGCACTATCTGACCAAAGTATAGGAGTCGATGTTCCCGAAAGCTATATTCAATTATTTCTGCTTGCTTCTCCCTGACGATGGTATTTTGAAAGAAGAACTTGTTTACAATAATCGGACATGTTTACAACCAATTGTGGTGTTATTGTCGGACGTCGCCCAGAAGCGCCATATTCCCTGAATAGCTGTTCTTCAAAATGGCCGCACTAAATTGCCAGCAACTGCGTCAACCGACTCACTATCCCCATTGCTACCCTTTATCGCCAATCAGCAGTTAGCGATTTACTTTTGTGATCATTGTGAATTTCCAAAGTTCACTGGGGTCTGGATTAAGCCTGAAATGAAACGAAAACACTTATCTTTTACGCCATTACTATATTTTGTTGAAATTTTAATTTTGATATTCAGGCAACTGCTATAGTACGACACCCCCACTCTTTCTCTCTCTTTTGTACTCTCTCTTTCTGGTTGGGTCTCTTTTATTCTTTCACCTTTTTTACTCTATCTTACTTCTCTCTTTTAATGTTACTCCCTTTTTCTTACTCACTCCCTTCTCTCTTTTTCATACTCTTTCTTTATCTTTCTTATTCTTTCATTCTATTACTCTTTCTTTCATACTTTTCTTTTACTCTTTCTCATCATCTTACGCTTTCCCGATCTTTCTTCATATTTCTTTCTTGCTCTCTCTTTTTGTTCTTTCTTTCTTACTTACTCTCCCCCTCTCTCTTTTTACTCTTTCTTTCTTATTCTTTTTCTTTGAATCTTTCTTACACGTTCTCTATCTTACTCTTTACTTTTCTTCATTTCTTTATCTTTCTTTCTTTTTATGGCCCTTTACTTTTACTCTTTTTTTTGCCTTTCTCTCCCTATTTTTATTCTTTCTCTCTATTGCTTACTCTTTCTCTATCTTTCTTTCTCAATTCTTTTACTCTATCTTATTCTCATACAGCGTTTTCAATTCAAAATCAGTTTTCTATGTGTTTAGATATATCAAGACTCTAGTGATGAAAAAGCATATAGTCTACATAAATATTTTTCAACGTATCCATTTTTTGTTAATGCACTTAATTCTTTTTAGAATATTAATGACATACATTGAAAATTATACAATGAAAAGTTCTTTCGACTGTATATTTTGTCATCTTCAGGCATGGAAATTATTTTGTTTTTGGTAAAATTCAGGTAGAATTCCAAAAAATTTAACCTTAGCGTTGCGACTGCACGCTCCACAAGTTTGTATCCATTATCAATAACATATTTAAAAAAACATTATTTCGATTCGCATGATATTTTTTCGTCTCGGATGCTACCTGAATTTGACCAAAAACAAAGTAATTTCCATGCCTGAAGATGATTGAATGTACAGTCGAAAGTACTTGCGTATTTAAGAAAGACCTTGTACAGCTTATAATTTTAAAAGATTAAAAAAAACAAAACAAGGATCATATCATTCATCAAGTGATTAGTAGGTTAATACATCTTTAAAATTTTGTTAGCAGAAGGGATTTCACCATTTTATATCATATATATATATATATATATATATATGAACAAAGGATAGAGATAGATAAATTTATGAACAGACTGAGATAGATTGATAGGTAGAAGAAAGATAGAAAGATAGATATGAAAAGACTGAGATTTAGTTTGACAAAAAGCTGAATAGACACAAATCGATAGAATGAATGTGATGCGCGTATCTTTGAATTAACCGAACTTGAACTGTAACTACTTGCAACATTAGATGTTATATCACAGTAACCATGCAAATCGCACTCCCTTTCTTATGCTTTCCCTCTCCCCCCCTCACTCTCTATATATATAACGTCAAAAAACGACAATATATATTAGGTTGGTGCGAAAATATTGTCGTTTTTTGACGTATTTTTTAACGTCAAAAAACGACAATATTTTCGCACCAACCTAATATATATATATATATATATATATATACATAGATAGATAGATAGATAGATAGATAGATAGATAGATAGATAGATAGATAGATATGACCGGAATGAGATAGATAGATAGATATGACCGGAATGAGATAGATAGATAGATAGATAGATAGATAGATAGATAGATAGATAGATAGATATGACCGGAATGAGATAGATAGATAGATAGATAGATAGATAGACAGACAGACAGAAGAAGATAGGGAACAGACTTGCTCTCTTTCAAAATTGTCATTTGAAATATGTCAACAGTGAGAAATATGTAACACTCATCCATTAAACACGCACTCGGTTTTGTGTTTGGCTGTGTACGTGCGTGTGCATGTGTACACGCCAGCCGTCGTTGGCTCATATCTCAATAGTTAGCGAAAACTCAGCAGACATTGTTTGATGGTTACCAATCCGATTCACAAGCTGTTGCCTCATAGATGAACTGAACTGTCAAAATATCAATCATTCGGTCTGTTTATTTCACTCTATCTCCCTACTTATTATTATATGTACCTTATCTATCTATCTATCTATCTATCTATCTATCTATCTATCTATCTATCTATCTATCTATCTATCTATCTATCTATTTATCTATCTATCTATCTATCTATCTCAATTTCTTGAGTGTCCATATCTTGTTCATATCTATATATACCTGTTTATATACTTTGTATATATATATTGGCCTGACGATTGCGTTTAGCTTGAAACAGACTGTCGCCTCTAAGTGTTGCCTTCAATGTTCACTTTTATATATATATATATATATATATATATATATATATATATATATATAGGTTTATATCAGAACAATTTGTGGTAAATTAATAACAGAAAGAAAAGGAAGCAGATTGAAATTGACTGGACTAAATACCCAGACACATGGGTAAGGAAAAAAAAAATGGAAAAACTAAATTTCAAAGTTTAGAATTTCATCATTTCAACATTTTCAGTGTTTCCTATTGGTGCATAATTATACCCGAGGCATGCGTTTTTTTTTAAATATACACCCCCTCTCTCTTTCCTATCCATATATAATTCCATCAACAAAAAACATTACTTTAGTCCGATGAAGTCCTTAAAGACACAACGAATCACACACACACACACACATATATATATATATTTATGATAAAAATATAGTTTTAAGGTATGCTACAATTATAGGTGAAAGTGCTCAATATCAGAGATAGAGCGTATGTAAATATATATGTACATAGGAGTAATTGAAGGACCCTGAAAACAAAGAATCTACGCACACAAGACATCTTATACAAATAGTAAATACGCAAGCAGCACAATACTTTCTAAACATATCTGGAAGATTAAAAACAAAAAACAAATCACACCAAAAATATCATGGAAAATAAGAAAAATAACATCAGCCTATAACAATCAATTCAAAACTTCTAAACCCTGCTTGAAGGAAAAAATACCTATAATTGCCTTCGCAGACCGAAACAAATTACTAAGTAAACGAGCAGAACTCATCTCTAAAGGCAGACACGAAAACAAATTTTTACTACTCTAATTAAAAATCGAAAACTGAAAAGAATAAATGAAAATAAATAAAATAAAATAAACAAAAACAATTAAAATAAATGAACACAAATAAATAAATAAACTAAGTAAATAATAAACAAACTAACCATGCCCACCAAACTAATCCAAAATGCAATAGAATACCCAGCATGCATCACTGACCTCTCTCTCTCTCTCTCTCTCTATATATATATATATATATATATATATATATATATATATATAAAGTCGAGCAAAACACAACGCACATGGCTCCAATTGGAGCTGGGGGCATGGGAAAATACTCATGGCCTGACGAGGGAAAGTGGACACTGAGGTCAACACCCAGATACGGCGGGATTGTTTCATGCTAAACGCAAACGTAAGGTCTGTTCAAAGAAGTATTACATATTTGTAAACCGCTGAAAAAACATTTAGTGTCACAGTGATTCAGTACACATCTGAGATGTTCTTATTTGGCTGAACCAAATCTTTGTCGGTCGCGTTAATATCACACTTTGGCAATTTCTGACATAACTTTTCCCACCCACCACACCCAAAAATGTCTACTCTCACGATACGTCATATGACCCAAGATTGAATTTTATGATGAGTCACCCTCAAACTAGCCCGATTCTCTCGACCATTGCCGTAGTAATCATTGCAAACTGCGGGCTTCACTAATTTTTGGTGCGAGGTGTAGGCGCGGGATTTATGATCATTGTTGGTGATTTCAATTCATTATTAGCTTTCTAGTTTCCCGGCAAATTAACAAAAGAATGTCTGAAATGCGATGCACATGATAATGTTTTAAATCATTTCAATTCATGCAAGCAGTAAAGTTACTAAGGCACAAGTGGTTACTGAGAATAAGAAAAAAAGAGAAATATTACACATCCGATTGCTATATCTGTTCACATCTAATTAGAAATAAAATTAAATGTTCAATTATCTTCTCTATACTCTGTGTTTCACGGATATTACATCCACTCGTCAAACATGCAATCTCCGCCAAACTCCGGAAATATAAATTTTATTAAAGTTCTTTTATCTCTTGACATTGAGCTCTTTGATTATATATATATATATATATATATATATATATATATATATATATATATATATATATATATATATATATATATATATATCCTGCTTTCGAATTTAAGAATTTGAACAATATATATTATAAATAATTAATTCTAATATTACAAGCAAAAAATAATAAAATAAAGACTTAACATTCAATTTTAAATCACTACCAAGAGGATGCAAATTTCATGACACTTTTGGTCAGTGAGTATTTTGCACCTGAAGATTGTGCACACTATTTACATTATTCGGACTATTGTCCTCATCTTTGTTTAAATATTTATCACAACGTTTCGCCCGTTACGACTGAACATGTCTTGAGAATGTCTGATGACAGGATTCTCATGATCCTACTGTACAGTCAGTTAGATCAGGGCTACAGGAATATAGGACGCCCATAGCTTAGATATAAAGACAAGCTGAAGAGCAACTTGTCAGCCGTGTTATATATAGTACATAAAAGCAGGAACAAATGAAATCTTTTTTCTTTTACGCTACTAATTGCTATATAGCAGTTACTGTACATGACCGGTGTCGCTTAAAGTGCGTCTTGACGCATGGGAAAAATAACAATAAGATATTTATAATTTTGAAAAAAGATTGTACAGTTTGAATGTAAATTATTCGTGTCTATCTATGGAGCTAAGTTACGCTTTCATTATTCCTACAAAGCCTTACCCACGGAAATACTGAAGCATGTGAGTCTCACTATATTTTCTCAATGCACATCAATTATTGATTATCCTACGGTCAATATGTTCATTAATGAAATTGTGGACATAAAAATTATATTTACTAGCTAAGTACCCGTCCTACAGGCAGAGAAAACTGAGGTTATAATAGAAATTCTCTTACGTCTTTAAAATGTCAGTATAACAACATTTGCAGCAAAAAAATCTATTTTATATATATATATATATATATATATATATATATATATATATATATATATATATATATATATTGGCATCATGTCAAGTTCACTTGAATTTTCTACTCTGGACATGGCTACACAGAACTGGTCATAAGAAAAACATTTGAATAATTCTCTGTTTATAATAATTAATTAAGCAAATTGATTATTTTTCTGGTATGATATCAAGTAAATGCTTTAAATTTCATTCTACCAACTGAACCCTTGTTCTATAAACAATTCTATAAGCAGAGTAAACTATCATAGAATTTTTTTAATCTCCTAAACACTTTCAGTCAGACATTTATTTTCTAAAGTTCTTTCCGTTATCAGGCCAAAATCACTTGAATTCCTTACAAGAACATAGTTACATAGAACTGACCACGACGGAAACGTTTGAATAATTTTCTAATGATTATATTAATAATAATAAAAATTATTTCTACAAGCTTACTATTTTTTTTCACTCGTTTAAATAATTTTGTACAGTTTTAAGAAAATCTAATTAATCAAACAGATTATTTTACTTATTTAGAAAATTCTATAATTTTTCAGCTCCGTTCGACGAATCAGTAGTAATATGAAATATCAGTCGACAACGATGCTTATTATGAACGCTGTAGGTTTTCTAACTTATGACTGAATTTTCACAAGGTAAAGATAATTCTTTCAATACAAACATGATGAGTTATAAAAAAAAACTTTACCGACAGAAACATTGCTTATATATAACAAGTTTTAAAATGTTATTTAAAAATAAATAACAGATGAATTATTTATTAAAATAGACTGTTAAAATTGTTATGCAAATTAAATTTTACCGCTTATTGTGTAAACGTCATTTGTTAATAATATACATAAAAGACTAAAAGTGAATTCATGCTTCTCACGGAAACCAATCTTGTGCCACATACTGGATATTACCTGGCACGGGGATTCGTCCCTGTGCTGGTGGTACCATGGCTACGACTAGCTTGGGTCGGCTCTGACCAGCTTGGACAAGCTATGACAAGCCAAGACCAGCTATGGCTAGCTTAGACCAGCTCTGACCAGCTTGGACAAGTTATAGCCAGCTAAGACCAGCTTGGACCAGCGGCCCGAGGGAAAATACTCGGGTCCCCACGTTAAAAAATCACCTTGTGTCACAACCTGACTTAGTGGGTGGGGTCAAGTAAATCTCCTTATGTCACATACTATATTAGTGGGAGGTAGGGTAAATATACCTGGGCTTGTTCTACTGATGTTTGCTGGCGGGGCGTTCAGATTAATTTTGAACATCTTCTTCTTCTTCTTGTATGCGCTCTGTCCCTTCAGAATGTAGGCGATCATGGCTCTCCACAATTTCCTATCCTTCGTAACGCTTAATAAATTTTCTTATTTCTCCTAATCCTTGTTCTGCCATCCATTTACTCAAGCTCAAGTCGGTTATCCGTTGTTTCCCTTTATCCATACATGAATTTATAAAAGATCACAATAAACATGGTCGAAAGCCAAATTTTTTGCGAGGGTTGGTTTTTATAGCATAACCAGCGCCTGTGAAAGGGTCTCGTGCCCCCTCCAATCTATGAAACACCCCCACTCTACTACATCTCAATTTTCTCAAGTAATATTCATATAAAATAAATAATTTTTATTGTAGCCTGGTTATGTACAATAATGGATCATATGCAATATAGGTGAACAATTCAACTAAAAAAATTGAAAATAAATACAATTTATCTAAATACAAATTAGAGACATATAACAGATCATTAAATCTTAAATAAATCAACAATGTTTTACGGCAATTTTTAACATCAACTTGAGATTTTTCTTGTTAAAAAGTTGAAGAATTTTAACACGTTCAAAATTATAGATAAAAAATGGCGAATTTCATATAGTGTTTTTTCGAGGCTTGGCAGGAACAAAACAAATTCGAAGATTTGGTCGAAAACAAATGAACCCAGGATGACGTCAAAATCCGCGAAGATTTTCCATTCTTTAATAATCAGTTTTACTTTGTTTAATTTGTAACATATATAAATTTAGGTAGAAAAAAGCAAATGTTGATAAGATAGAGAAGGTCACAAAACACTGCCCGGGGCCCTCAATCAGGCCTACCACGGTCGTGGGGTTTAGGTGTAGTACAAACCGGCCCTACACAACAAACAGTATTTAACCTCCGACTGTTTTCTCTTGATTTTTCTATCGTGATTAAAGTGGAAGAATTGTTTATAGAACAACAAAGGTGAAGAATGTTGTCTTTTAGAAAGTATTTGAACTAAAACAGTTAATATTAGGTTGGTGCAAAAATAATGACGTAATAATATCGTTTTTTGACGTATACGTCAAAAAACGACATTATTACGTCATTATTTTTGCACCAACCTAATAATAGTCATTCATCATATAATAGAATCTTCAATAGATAAGGCATTTTTACGTATAAATTCTTTATTGCTTTTTTTTTGCATGATTAAAATATGTGAATTATTTAATTTCATTCTTCTAATGGCAAAGGACCGCGTAATTTTTAAGGGTTATACGGTTATTGCATAAGAATCGATAAGCGTTTATAAATGCTTCTAAATGTTTGGAATACACGCATTGACACTGGTGTCTTCCTATAAAAATCCCAATGGAGCTTCCTCTTTATTTTCGGATGTAATATCAACGCATTCTATTTGAAGCTAAATCCAGTTACTATGTTTCTAGGCATATAGGAGCTTCATAAAAGATTCACAAATGTAAATCAGTTTTACGTAAAAGAAATGGTAAATTTTACTCCCTTCTTTTCTTTCTTTCTTCATTATTCGTCCCTTCCCTTTTCTGATCTTCTTTCGTTCTATTTTAAACAATGAAGATATTTATTTACTAGGTTAAACCTAGTATGGCACACAATTGAGATAATGGAGCACTCAATCAGGTTTGCGTGACTATTTTTGCTATTAGGTTGGTGCAAAAATAATGACGTAATAATGTCGTTTTTTGACGTAACTTTTTAACGTCAAAAAACGACATTATTACGTCATTATTTTTTTTTTTTGCACCAACCTAATAAATATCGCCCAGCAGGAGGCGCATTTATATTAGGTTGGTGTAAAAATAATATCGTTTTCTCACATATTAACATATGTGAGAAAACGACATTATTTTTGCACCACTCAATATTTACCAAGTTTAATTTAATCAGACACACTTTTTAATTGACCGGCAGACGAATTTTTTTCCCTGTTTTAACCATAGCCCTAAAGCAAGCGTCTTTTACTCTTTTTTTCTCAAATAATATACATAACTGAGCATATAAGCTAATCTGACAAAAGGCCTTAATTAAAGAACAATGAAAGGAATGTTTAATATATGGCTCTGCGACAGGCGTCTTTCTTATCAAGCAACGCACTCTATGTACTGTTGAATTTTTAGACATAGATGTTTTTTTTTCTCTTTGTTTACGAAGTAAATGCGTACACAAGATTCAGTCGCGAATTCAGCAGAAGATGTCCTTAAGAAAATTAAAGGAGCGTGTCTATAGGCGGGTGGCCAACAAAGAAAGAAGGGGAAAAAATAAAGAATATGGGGGGAGGGAGAGAAAGAAAAAAGACATAAAAAGAAAAGACAAAGAAAAAAGTAGATGAGAAAAAATATAAATAAAAAAGAGGCCAAGGCAAAATGGAATTGATTGGAATGAGGAAGCAGAAAGAAAAGTGAGTGTATTTTATTTATCAGAGAAATGTGCAAGAAGGAAGGAAGGAAGGAAGGAAGGAAGGGAGGGAGGGAGAATAAGAGAGGGAAGAAGTTTGAAGGAAGAGAGAAGGAGGAAAGAAGAAAGGAAGGGTGAAAGGAGGAATAGAGAGGAAGGGTGAAGGAAGGAAGGAAGGAGAAAAGAAGAGACTGAGGAAGTTTGAAGGAAGGAAGCGAGAAGAAGGAAAGAAGAAAAGTAGGAAGGAAGGAAGGAAGGAAAAGAGAGCGCAAATGAAGGAAAAGAGAACGAAAAGAAGGAAGGGATGGGAAAAGAAAGGAAGGAAGGAAGGAAAAATAAATGGACGGAGAAAAGAAGGTAGGAAGGAAAGAAGAAAGGAAAGAAGGAAGAGAAAAGTGGGAGAGAGAATGAAGCAAGAGGGAGGGAGGAAGGAAGGAATACAGAAAAAAAGAAGGTAGGTAGGTATTGGGAGGGAGGAAGTGGGAAAGAAGAGAAAAAGAAGAAAGAGAGAAGGAAAGAAAGGAACAAGAAATCAAGTGAGGATAGAAAGTGGGAAGGAAGGAGGGTAAAAGGAAGGAAAAGGAGGAAGAGAAGAAGTTTGAAGGAACGAAGAAGGTAAAAAGAATGAAGAAAAGAAAGACGGAAAAGAGGGAAGGAAGGAAGAAAGGAACGAATGAACTGAGATGATTGCAAAAGAAAAGTCGAAAGAATGAAAAAAGGCAAAAGAAAAAAAAAAACGAGACACGTGAGATAAAGAAAGAGTTAGAAATAAAGAATTGAGCGAAAATTTTAAGATGGAAATGTTTTGACAAAAAGCTGAATGAGACAAAGAATGAAAAAAAAAAGAAATTTAAGGATTACAGAAAAGAAAGAAAGAAGGAAATTCAAATGAAAAACTGAAGGAAAAATAACAAATAATAACGAAAGGAATAATAATAAAGTAAATATATAAAAAGGAAGGAAGGAAGGAAGGATGAAATGAATGGAAGGCGAAACAAGTGCAGATTGCATTTTGCACAGGTGCAGCTGACAAGCAGCGTCAATATCAGCAGCAGCAGCAGCAGAAGCGGGAGCGGTCCTTATGATGTCGTTAAACGTCTTTTCTCTATTACCATTGTTTTTTTTTTTTTTGTTCTTACGTTTTCTTTCTTTAGTGACGTAAGCCTGTTCTGATCTTTGCCTCCTTTCGTCGCCACTTCTGTGCGTACGTATGTAAATAATTATAGCTGGTGTGTGCGTGTGTGCGTTTATTTTTCTATATTCTTTTTTTTTTTTCTTTTTTTTTTATATAAGAAGAATTTTATGTGATTGTATATATACATAGGATGTTCGGGTAGTGTAAGAATTTTCGGCGTGGAACGTGGATTCGGCGTGTCGAATTAAAATTCCGGCTGTGTTCACTTTCGCATAAATGCCCTTGAAAAAGGCATGAAAAAATTCTTCTTCAACAAGCTAGGGATTAAATAGTGAAGGAAACTGGATTCTCTAGACTTCGCTGGCAACCAATGTAAGAGAAAGAAAGCATTGACTTCCCAATTGTGGTGAAGGCAACAAGAACCCCCCGCCTCTAATTTAGTGTTCATCAACTATTTCCCGATATTATCACTTCCCAAATAAGTATTTATGTTAATGACATAACTATTTATCCCCGATACGTCTTAACAGTAAAAAAGTAAAACTGGCGACTGCTCTAGAAAATCAATTATTAATTAGGGTAAGAAATGGCTTTTAAATTTTAATGCCCCCAAAACCAAAACTGATATTTTTTTAACGATCATAAAGAACCATTTTGTTCTTTATCATCATGGCTGATGCTAACCTCCAGGACAGCAACTCATTGCCTGCTTTTCTTCTTCCGTCTTCTACTGACATGAAGTGGAGCAATTATATTGAATCAACCGCTACGTCTACTGCTAGGAAAGTTTGTTCACTGTATCTTACCTGACAATTTTTCTCGTCAGAAGCCATCTTGCACATTTATAAATCTACCATTCGTCCGTGCATTGAATATTGTTGCCATATCTGGTCTGGTGTTCCTACTATATATCTTGAGATTCTCAACAAAATCCAAAGAAGGCCCTATAATGTTATCGGTCCTCACCTGGCATCTTGACTTACGGTTACATCTAGCTATTTCAACAATAAAACGATGAAACCTAATTACCAATCTAGTATTACAATTAAATTTAAATTTTTCACTTTTCCACTGCTGTGATTTCCCTCTGTCTTTTGCTTAAATATTATCATAGCATTTGTTGTAATGAACTCTCCTTGGTACCTCGACCGCATAAATTTAAGCGTAGTACTAGATTGGCAGTTAGGTCGCATTGTTTTACTGTTGAAATAGACGTAACCGTAAATTATATTCTAATAGATTTTTTTCTCGCACTATTCATCTGTCTCACTGTCTTCCAGTTTCTTTCTTCAGCTACAAACTTAAACTTTTAAATGCAACGCCAGTTGCCATCTGAGTTTCTGAAATCTGTTCTTTTATCGTCATTTTTTCTCACTAAAGATTTCTCATTTTCTTCTACTCCCAATAACCCCTTGCGTCTTAATGGCATTATCGCTTTGATTGTGATAAAATGATTTTTAAAAAGTCATGGCAATTAAAAGATAATAAAAAGAAGATGTGGAGAGCCGTAATCGCCTACATCCAGAAGGAACATACGGGATTTTTAAATGTTGCATGCACGCATACTTATATTTGCGTGTGTTTTTAAGTGTTTGTGTATTTGTGAACGTTTTTATGTGTAGATGTGTGCATCTGTGATGATATGGGTGTGCATGTGTGTATGCGCAATATATGCATTTCGGAGGATCTGTGTGTTTCTGAAGAACAATGCATTTGTGCGTGTGTTTGTATGGGTGTGTTTCTGTTCATGCGTGTTATGATTACTCCCCTAGTATACAACCAAGTATATATACGAATGTATATCGCTTTTTGTGTTCACGAGTATATATTAGGTTGGTGCAAAAATAATGTCGTTTTCTCACTGTGAGAAAACGACATTATTTTTGCACAAACCTAATACATATCTATGTGTGCTTACAGTCTTTTTATGCATGTATTATAGATGTACATGTTTATCGTCAATATTCAAATATTTGGTTGGTGCAAAAATAATGTCGGTTTTTGACGTATTTTTAACGTCAAAGACTGATATTATTTTTGCACCAACCTAATATATATATATATATATATATATATATATATATATATGTGTGTGTGTGTGTTATCCTGTGACCCGTAGAGGCACCATGTGTACTGCAGCCACAGTAGAAGTCGTGTTTCTTGGGCAAGTAACCTGACGGAGCCCAACTAGGCCAGTTTTGAATTCAGAGTTGTCCCTCTCCCGGAAGAGTTGCTGCTCAAGGCTATAGAACCCATAGCTGGGAGCGGGGGTGGAGAAGACGATTCATAGCACGTAAGTGAATGTAATGGATTCGACTGGAATTCGAACTCGGCTTTCCGATTCCTCAATCCGAGCCGCTATCCATTACTCCACTGTGCCTCCATGTACATATAGATATAGCACCCTGTTTATGCTTCAACCTCACTTGTTGGATATACAAATACTTCTATCTATCTATCTTTCTATCTATCTATCTATCTATCTATCTATCTATCTATCTATCTACACACGCACACACACACACACACACACATACATATATATATATATATATATATATATATATATATATATATATATATATATATATATATATATATATATATATCCAATAAGCGAGGTTGAAGCGTACTCATAGACAGGGTGATATATCTGACCTTCGATCTATAAACTTCGAAGTATAATATTTGCCTATGTGTCTTGAAATCGGAATCCACTCGTGTCAGCCATCTTAAATCTCATGACAATGCTCTTAATCTTGATAGCCGTCCTCCAAGATCAGCTGAAAGTGTTTGTGTGATGCATTGTAAAATTCCCTAATCCAGTCCGGATCTAAAAAGACACATGTCGGTCCACGAAGATGACACTACTCAATTTGTCAAGGTGACCTTTTTTTGTATGTTGCATATACAGTGGACTATGATAAGTTTTTAGATCCACCCTTGATTACAGCAATTTTGGCTTGCGTAATAACGTCTCTTCTTTTTTGCAGACAATAGCGTGTTAGTAACAAGCTATTCTCATTTATGGACGATAGTTGACTTATATTTTGCAATGAAAGTTTGCGGAAGTAAGGAAATTGGTGAATTTCAACGATGGCAAATAATAAGATGGCTTCAATGTGTCAAGTGAAATAGAAAAATTTCTAGGTTTTTCCAGGTTAATCATCAAACGGTTAATAATATTGTCAAGAAATTTAATGAAGAAGGCCATTGTCTTCTGGAAAAAAGTTCAGGAAGACCCAGCATCGTGTCTGAGCGAACAAAAAGAACGCTGAAGAAGGAAGTCATCAGAAATCGTCGTCAGAGCGTCAAAGATGTTGCCAAAAGCATGGAAATGTCGCCATATGCGGTGAGAAAGACACTAAAAAAGCCAGGCTTTCGAAGAAGAGTTGCAAGAAAGAAGCCCTTGATTTCAGCGGTTAACAGGAACCTTCCTATGAACTGGGCGAGAGAATTCGAGATTATGATTATGAATTTTGGCAGTCTGTAATTTGGTCAGACGAAAGTAAATTCTGCCAATATTCGAATTCGAGATTGGTTTATGTTTGGAGAAATAAGAATGAGATTTGGAAAACTGAATGTCTGCAGTCGACCGTGAAACATGGAGTGATTGGAATAATGGTGTGGAGCGATGTCTGGTTTGGAGAGAAATATGAGCTGATTCCTGTTGACGAACGGTTGAATGACCTAAAATACTGTCAAATATTAGACAAAGGAATACTCCCACTATTTGAAACCAATCAGATTGACAAGAATGTCTACCTTTTTCAAGAAGATGTAGCGCCATGTCATACGAGCAAAGTAGTAAAGCCCTGGAAGGAATCGCAAGGAATCAAGTCACTGCCATGGGTAACCCAAAGTCCTGGCATGAATCCAATAGAGCACGTTTGGGAGCACCTTGACCGAAAACTTTGAGAGCGTGCAACCAAAATCATGTCAGTAAAGAAACATTGCTAAAGGAGTGGCAAAATATGGCTCAGACGATTGTTGATAACTTGATCAAATCCATGGAAAATCGAATACAAGCACTGAAACTAACACGTCGAGGATCTACTCCATACTTGTTCCAAATACTGTTTATATATGTTGAGTTGAGATTACGTAATTAAATTTTGAAATTGGATGTAGTTTATTTCTCCTGGCTAAAAACTTTTCTTCGGCCACTGTGTTTCAAGCCGGGAAAATTATCTGCTGGAATAAGGAGCCACCTTACGGCTGATGATCATTTACGAGTTGACCACTAATTTAACGAAGTACTATTTATAAAATAGCAATTATCTACAAAAAGGAGTCGCGCAAAGTATGGATCATCGAGTCAATGCGAACGATATTCTCCTTAGCTGCTTAGTATGTGCTTCGGTTGGGCGATATACAGTTTTGAATTCAGAGCTTTCCTTCTCTTAGACTGGTTGCTACCCAAGGCTATAGAACCCAGTGTGTCTTGCTTTTAGGTTGCAATTGTCATCATATATCGAAGAATCGTAGTTGGAATTCATTGCATAAAATAGTCGCTATTGAGCCACAATAAAAGATTTTTTTATGTCCAATTATAAGATCAAATGAAGAAATCTTTCTCTTTGGTATTAAGTTTTCTCTTTTTTAATCCAGAATACGCGACTTTATATTCGTATTTAAAAATGATCGCCTTTTAGAAATTTAAATATTTCGATAATTAAATTAGCGTTCACGCCTTAAACGCCCATCTCACGCAAACCTTCCTTTTTGTTCTTCAATGTACCGTGTCTCTTCAGGATGTAGGTGATCAAGGCTCTCCACAATTTCCTACCCTTTGTAGTTCTTAATAAATTTGGTCTTTTTCTTATTTCTCCTAAACCCTGAAAATGTAGCTTTGGTGAATTGTGCCACACCAGTCTTTCAAGTAGGAATGGCCTGCTTGACTAGAAAATCAGTGTGGCATTCTTCTTTTTCTTCTTCTTCTTTTTCTTCTTTTTTTCTTCTTCTGTATGTCGTGTCCCTTCAGGATCTTAGCGATCATGGCTCTCCTCAATCTCCTGTCCTTTGTAGCTTTTAACAAATTTGGTCTTTCGTTATTTCCCTTAAAACTTGTTCCACCATCCATTTATTCAAGCTCATTTCTCTTCTTCTATGTGCTGCGTCCCTTCAAGACGCAGGTGATCATGACTCTCCACAACTTCCTCTCCTTTGTAGCTCATAATAAATTTGGTCTTCTCGTTATTTCCCTTAAAACCTGTTCCGCCATCCATTTATTCAAGCTCATTATTCTTCTTCTAAGTACCGTGTCTCTTCAGAACGCAGGCGATCATGGCTCTCCACAATTTCCTGTTCTTTGTAGCGCTTAATAAATTTATTATTAAGTTATTTTGTTATTCCCCTAAAACCTGTTCCGCCATCCACTTACTTAAGCTCATGGAGTATGTTATGCGCTGTACCGTTTGTCCTCAATCTGTCCTGTGAGTATCAAATTTTCCAAACCTTCCTTCCTCATTATGTGCCCCAGAAATTTCACCTGCCTCTTCCTGGTGTTAACTATAAGTTCCTTTTTGTTTTCATTTTCTCCCAAACCTCATCGTTGCTCACATGTTCGATCCATGGTATCCTCAGTATTTTTCTATAGAACTACTTTTCTGTTGGTTCAAGTCTCTTCCTCATCTTTGAGGAGATTGTCCATCATTCACTGCCATATAGGAGGACAGACATCATATAACACTTCAGTACTCTTTTCTTTGTTTCCAGCGAAGTTTTTTTCTGTCTCTGACTAATCTGCTTAAGACTTCTCCTATGTTTTGTGTCCCCTCAGGACATTGGGGATAATGGCTCTCCACAATTTTCATATCCTTTGTAGCTCTTAATAAATTTTATCTTTTAGTTATCTCTCCTAAAGCCTGTCCTGTCAAGCTCGCTAGATAGGTTATGCAATATTTCCCCTCTTGCCTTTAATGCATCCTGTGAGTATCACATTTTCCAAGCCCTATTTCCTCATTATATGCCCTAGAAATTTTAACTGTCTCTAATATTAAGTATGTTTTTTTGTTTCCATTTTCTCTGATACGTCAACGTTGCTCATATGTTCAGTCCATGGTATTCTCAGCATCCTTCTGTAGAACCTGTTGCTTCAGGTCTCTTCTTCATCTGTGGGGAGATTGTCCTTTATTTACGAACATATAGGCGGGCTGATATTACGTAACAAATCAATTCTCTTTTATAGGCATTAGGCATTGCCAAATGTGTTCTCATCAGACACAAGATTCTTTTCCTGGACAGATTTGTCCGCGAAACTAAATAGACATCATTTGACAGGCCTTTTTTTTTTTTTTTTAAATCGATATAGGTATGAAATTTGTTTTCCATTTTAGAAAATGTCGAAAGAAAAGGACGAATGACAAAAGAAGAAAGTAATGTGAAATAAATATAACGAAAAGAAAGAAGAGAGATAAAAACTAAAAAGGAAATTATAAAAGAGGAAGAGGATAAAGAAAAGGTAATAAGAAAAAGAAAAAGAAAAAGAAAAGAAAGAAAAGCAAGATTCAGAGCGAGGAGGTGGTGTAAAAGAATTATAATGAAATGAAAAAGAAAAAAAAAAAGACGGAAAAGAAAGTTCTGGTATGACAAAGAGAGGACAAGATAAAAGAATGGGTAATAAAAAGAATGAAGAAAAAACAAAGAAGAAAGAAGTTAGGAGAGCGAAGAGATGAAAGAAAAGAAAAAATACCGTATTTTCCGGCTTACAAGACGCTGCGGCTCGGAAGACGCACCCTAATATTGGAAAGAAATTTCTAAGAAAAAAAAGTAATTCCCATTCAACAACACATTTACCATGTGTCTCTCACATACTGGCGCCACGTATTGTCTACATTAGTTACTTATCCGATTTTGTTTGTATAGCAATGACATACTAGTTAGTGGTTAGTAAATATACTATACGTTTTTCATTGACCAAGGGTGGTATTATTTTCATAAAAATGAATTAAACATTTAAAAAATATGCATGTAAAATATAAAACAACGAAAGAAATTTTATTCATCCTCATATCTCAAGAACTCGTCACTTCTGGATTCATGTAAAAGCTCTAAACTATTATCTGCAGAGTCATCACTACAGTCAGTTACGTACAATAAATGATCCTTACCATTCGCCGCTACTTGTAAACAGAGCCTGTTTAAGATTGTGGCTCGGCTCCAGGAAGGTTTATAGTCTTGGAAATACTTGTAACAGCTTAGTACTGAGGTTACATCATATAAAAGGCTAAATTAAATAGATAGCTATCATTATAGTGTAACAACTCAGTATAAAAATCCACATCACTATCAGTCAAGCCAATTAGGTGACCGTCCAAGCTTATTTTGGCCTGGGCCTTGCTTTAAATTAGTCTTGGAAGACGCACACGTATTTTTCAGGGTACTTTTTAGGAAAAAAATGCGTCTTGTACGCTGGAAAATATGGTCATTAAAAAAAAGAAAAAAGTTGAAACTAAAGATGATAGTATACAACAATTTGACCAATAAGGTTGACCAACGACTGTCTGACGGTCCACTTCTATCACCCACCCACATTTTGCCGATTTGCCTGAATATATTCGGGCCGTATAATGTATGTTATATTCTTTTATTCGATAATTCGTGTAATGTATGTTATTTTTTATTCGATAATTCATATAATGTATGTTATATTTTTTATTCGATAATTCGTATAATTTAAGTTATTTTTTATTCGATAATTCGTATAATGTATGTTATTTTTATTCGATAATTCGTATAATGTATGTTATATTCTTTTATTCGATAATTCGTGCAATGTATGTTATTTTTTATTCGATAATTCATATAATGTATGTTATATTTTTTATTCGATAATTCGTATAATTTAAGTTATTTTTTATTCGATAATTCGTATAATGTATGTTATTTTTTATTCGATAATTCGTATAATGTATGTTATATTCTTTTATTCGATAATTCGTGCAATGTATGTTATTTTTTATTCGATAATTCATATAATGTATGTTATATTTTTTATTCGATAATTCGTATAATTTAAGTTATTTTTTATTCGATAATTCGTATAATGTATGTTATTTTTTATTCGATAATTCGTATAATGTATGTTATTTTTTATTCGATAATTCATATAATGAATGTTATATTTTTTATTCGATAATTCGTATAATGTATTTTATATTCTTTTATTCGATAATTCGTATAATGTATGTTATATTCTTTTATTCGATAATTCGTATAATGTATTTTATATTCTTTTATTCGATAATTCATATAATGTATGTTATATTTTTTATTCGATAATTCGTATAATTTAAGTTATTTTTTATTCGATAATTCGTATAATGTATGTTATTTTTTATTCGATAATTCGTATAATGTATGCTATATTCTTTTATTCGATAATTCGTGCAATGTATGTTATTTTTTATTCGATAATTCATATAATGTATGTTATATTTTTTATTCGATAATTCGTATAATTTAAGTTATTTTTTATTCGATAATTCGTATAATGTATGTTATTTTTTATTCGATAATTCGTATAATGTATGTTATTTTTTATTCGATAATTCATATAATGAATGTTATATTTTTTTATTCGATAATTCGTATAATGTATTTTATATTCTTTTATTCGATAATTCGTATAATGTATGTTATATTCTTTTATTCGATAATTCGTATAATGTATTTTATATTCTTTTATTCGATAATTCATATAATGTATGTTATATTTTTTATTCGATAATTCGTATAATTTAAGTTATTTTTTATTCGATAATTCGTATAATGTATGTTATTTTTTATTCGATAATTCGTATAATGTATGTTATATTCTTTTATTCGATAATTCGTGCAATGTATGTTATTTTTTATTCGATAATTCATATAATGTATGTTATATTTTTTATTCGATAATTCGTATAATTTAAGTTATTTTTTATTCGATAATTCGTATAATGTATGTTATTTTTTATTCGATAATTCGTATAATGTATGTTATATTCTTTTATTCGATAATTCGTGCAATGTATGTTATTTTTTATTCGATAATTCATATAATGTATGTTATATTTTTTATTCGATAATTCGTATAATTTAAGTTATTTTTTATTCGATAATTCGTATAATGTATGTTATTTTTTATTCGATAATTCGTATAATGTATGTTATATTCTTTTATTCGATAATTCGTGCAATGTATGTTATTTTTTATTCGATAATTCATATAATGTATGTTATATTTTTTATTCGATAATTCGTATAATTTAAGTTATTTTTTATTCGATAATTCGTATAATGTATGTTATTTTTTATTCGATAATTCGTATAATGTATGTTATTTTTTATTCGATAATTCATATAATGAATGTTATATTTTTTTATTCGATAATTCGTATAATGTATTTTATATTCTTTTATTCGATAATTCGTATAATGTATGTTATATTCTTTTATTCGATAATTCGTATAATGTATGTTATATTCTTTTATCCGATAACAACCATTTACATTTATCTTTTATATTATTTATCATATATAAAACATCAAATGTATTTTGCTTATTGATCATTAAAGGCTTTCCATCAGATCTAGACAACGACCCATTTTATAAAACTAATCAATAAAATTGTCATTAAACAACGGATATTGGTAACATTTTCAGGATATATTAACATTTATATGAGTAATATATTGTGTAACTTTTTCTTCTATGTGCCTTGTCCCATCAGGATGTTGGCGATCATGGCTCTCCGTAACTTCCTGTCACTTGAAGCTTAATCAATCTTGTCTCTTTATTATCTAAATCCTTTCCCGCTATCCATTTACCCAATCCTGATAAGTTATTCGTTGTTTTCTTCTGTTCCTCTCTTGCTGTCAATCTGTCCGGTGAGTATCAATTTTTCCGAGCCTTCTTTTCTCCTTAGAAATTACAACTGACTCTTTCTGATATGATATACAAGTGTCCTTTTTGTTTCCATTTTCTCTGAAATTTTGTCGTTGGTTAAATGTTCGACCCATGTTATTCTCAACATCCTTCTGTAGAACCACATTTCTGTTGCTTCTAGTTTCCATCTTTGAAGAGATTTTCTAACACTCACTGCCATACGGGAGGACAAATGTCACGTAAGAGTTCAGTAGACTTTTCTTTGTTTCTTACGGGCGTTTTCTGTTTCTTAATACTTTGCTTAGCTTTTCGAAAGCAACTTTCGCTATCCCACCGCGCCTTCGGATTTCAGTGTCGCACTTCCAGTCCTCTTCTAAAACATTTTCCAGATTGGAGATAACAAAATTAAACAGGTAAAACAATTTAAATGTCTACGGAAAAGAATATGTAACGGACAAAGATAAGACAAAATAATACCAGCAAATATAATAAACAGATGAAGCCAGGATAAGGAACACAACTGAAACATATACGGTATAGATATGTATATATATATAGATGAGTATACGTATAGATATGTATCAGACAAAAGGCGGGCGGTTGGAAAAGCAATGGCGTAAACACCTACCAGCGAAAACGAACCCAAATTGGTGAAAGGAAACAGACGTGGTTAATTTTTCATTTCTGTCAGGTATTTGTAGATATTAAGTGGCACGCATAGTGAATGACGTTCTGTTTTTCATGTAGCAAGAGAAAGAAAAAATCTTACCTGTACCATTAAGGATAGTCAAAAGGTATCGTGAGAGTGTAGGCCTACCAGGTAGGTTATGGTCACGAAAAATGCATTGATTTTTAACCAATCAAAAAAATGAACTGCTTATAGTGCGACTCCCTATTTTTTTTACATAAAAAACGCAATATCCATAAATATCCATATCTTATAAAAATTGCAATATCCATGAGCATTTGCGCTAGCAACATTTATATAAGCAATATATTGCGTAATTAATAGTTTATAATATCTATCCCCATTCAAAAAAATACTCATAATTTTGAGAGAAAATAAACTCTAACGAAGTAAAATTATTAATTTTATGTCTGACTTTAAATATTTTTTTTAACATTTTTTCGTTGCTCACAATCAACTATTTTTTTAAATTTTTTTTTCTTCCTTTTCCTCTTATCTCTCTCCCTCTTTCCCCCTCTTACTTTTTCTCTTCAGTTTTGTATTTTTTTTTTTTTTTACATATTTTCACTTAACAAATTATAGTTTTTTCTAGTTAATTATTGACACAATAGCCTTATCACTTTCCTTTTCTGTTTTTGAAAAGGCAACACCCTTACCGGATGCGATTTAAACACAAGTTCCTTTTTCATATCCAATAGCAAATGAACAAAGGCAATAAAAAGCTGCCTTTTACACCCGCACTATTTTTGTCTTTTTTGACATATGCAACTTTGGACATCATTATTAAAAATCATGTGAGACTACATACCATCTGTTAATATAAGCGACATTTTTAACGGTATGAATCATGATTCAAAATTCAGTACCGGTCATAATAAGAGCACCAGGAAAATTTCATTATCTTTAGCATAAGGTATGAAAAAGACTTCTATGTACTGTGTTCATTAGGAGGTTAAAGATCATAGCTCTCTATAATTTCCCATCCTTTGTAGATCATGATAAATTTTGACATTCATGTTATCTCTCCTAAACCCTATTCTGCAATCCATTTGCACAAGTTCGCTTGGTAAATTATACATTGTTTTCCTCTGTCCTTCTTTCTTTCAATCTGTCCTATGCGTATCAAATCCTCCAAAGCCTCTTTCCTCGTTATACACCATAGAAATTTTAACTTTCTGATATGAAGTATAAATGTCCTTTTTATTTCTATTTTCTTTAAAACTTCATAGTTGCTCGCTATTCAGTCTATGGTATCTGCAACATCCTTCTGTAGAACCACATTTCTCTTGCTTCAAGTCTCTTCTTCATCTGTGAGGAGATTGTCCAGCATTCACTGCCATATAGGAGGAATGATATTACATAACAGTTCAGTACTCTTTTCGTTGTTTCTCTTGCTTCAAGTCTCTTCTTCATCTGTGAGAAGATTGTCTAGCATTCATTACCATAAACGAGGACAGATATCACATAACAGTTCAGTACGCTTTTCTTTGTTTGTCGTGCTTCAAGTCTCTTCTTCATCTGTAAGAAGATTGTCGAGCATTCATTGCCATATACGAGGACTGATAATACATAACATTTCAGTACTCTTTTCTTTGTTTCTCTCGCTTCAAATCTCTTCATCTGTGAGGAGATTTCCCAGCATTCACTGCTATATAGGAGGACTGATATTACATAACAGTTCAGTACTCTTTTCTTTGTTTCCTTTGCTTCACGTCTCTTCTTCATATGTGAGGAGTTTGTCCAGCGTTCACTGCCATATACGAGGACTGATATTTCATAACAGTTCAGTACTCTTTGTTTCTCTTGCTTCAAGTCTCTTCTTCATCTTTGAGGAGATTGTCCAGCATTCACTGATATATAGGAGAACTGATATCACGTAACAGTTCAGTACTCTTTTCTTTGTTTCTCACTGAATTCTGTTTCTTAATACTTTTCTTTGCTTTTAGAAGGCATCTTTCATTATCCCAAATGCACTTTTGGATTTCAGTATCGCATTTCACTCTTCTTTTGAAACACTTTGCAGATATTCAAATTGCCGTACTTATTTGATTTTGCCATCTCCAATTTGTAATTTCCATTTTGGGCTGTTCGCTTTTGCTAACAACCAGGCATGAGAAGACATGTATATATAGATATATAGGTATATATAGATATATTTAATAATAATAATAATAATGATAATAATAATAATAATAATAATAATAATAATAATAATAATAATAATAACAACAAAAAATATTATTTACGTAATTTGGTATTTCATTTCTTAGATGTGCAAGTATCAATGCACATGTATTATTTCGAACAATTCTTCTCATCTTGGCTGTTACTGTAGACAAAGAGTTTCGACCAAGTACATTCTGGTCATCATCAGGTGTCCATTAATTGGTTTAGATGCCATAACTGTTGACTATTCTGATATTTTGTCCCGGTGGGATGGTGGCATAGTCGATATAGGTGTTGGTTGGTTATACATCCTGTATTTGGATGGTTTCTATCTATTTCATTCTGTTTATTTTTTCTATCTATCTATCTATCTATCTATCTATCTATCTATCTATCATAGTCTATTGATATATGTGTCTATCAATTTCTTTCTTAGCTGGCATCTATCTGTCTATCTCTCTCAGTATGTTCATTATATATCTATTTCAGTCTATTCATATCTATCTATCTATCTATCTATCTATCTATCTATCTATCTATCTATCTATCTCACTCTGTTAATTTCTTTCTATTAGGTTGATGCAAAAATAATGACGTAATAATGTCGTTTTTTGACGTATTTTTTAACGTCAAAAAACGACATTATTACGTCATTATTTTTGCACCAACCTAATATCTAACTATCTATCTATCTGTCTCTCTCTCTCTCTCTCTCTCTATATATATATATATATATATATATATATATATATATATATATATATATCTTATTTTATTGATATATGTGTCTATCAATTTATTTATTTATTTCTAAGTTTGTATCTATCTCAGTCTGTTCATTATCTATCTATTTCAGTCTATTCATATATATCTATTTCATTCTGTTCATCTCTCTCTCTCTCTCTCTCTCTCTCTCTCTCTCTCTATATATATATATATATATATATATATATATATATATATATATATATATATTTCAGTCTGTTCATATCTATCTATCTTACCAACCATACCAAGGTCTGTGTGTATAGAGCTTGCGTTCTAACAGTTCTTCGAAACGCCTACGAAACTGGAACACTAGTCAGCAAACATATAAATATATATGAGACGGGGGTCAGCTCTTCGAAGAATGTTGTTTGGAACACAAACGGCTGAAGCGGTGACTTCAAATGGGTGATAACCATGGACTCAACGAGGATATCAAGGGTAGGACATGAGATTCCTGTCAGCGCATACTTCTTTCAAAGGCTGGCTGTGTGAATCATATAAAGTCACATAAAGAAAAAATCACCCTTGACATTCCATAGACACACAGTGTCACAGCCTGCACGCTGTGTGACAAAACCAGCCCCGGACTGAAAAGGCACATGGCGGTGCACAGGAATCAGGCACAGCGGCGTGAATCCATCAAGGTTGTGGCAAGCACATTGTTCGTCTGTCACTTGTGTAACAAGTCGTGCAAGTCCGCATCCGGCCTGGCAAGTCACCTTCGGGGTCATGCACGAGGGAAGTGCGAGGTGGTGAGCAAACGTGAATAGACGGCCATCATCATTATCTATCTATCTATCTATCTATCTATCTATCTATCGATTTCAGTCTGTTCATATCTAAGCAGTTCATATCTATCTATCTATCTATCTATCTATCTATCTATCTATCTATCTATCCTTATTTTTTCACTCCTACTAGCCATGTCATTTCTATCTAACTGTCCTTAAAATGTTCTTTTTCAAATTGTTTCTTTTTACCCTTCCTCCTTTTCTTTCTCTTTCGTTATTTTTCTTTTTTTCTTTTCAAATATTTATTTCAATTCATTCGTCTTTCACTCCTTCACATTTATCCTTGGATTTTATTTCCCCCTCATCATTTAATCTTTTTTGCTTTCTTTTTACTTTTCATTCCTTCTAATTTTTCTTTCTTTTTACTGATCCCCCCTCCTTCTTTCTGTTGTAT
>OZ010608.1:18290065-18357565 GCA_963932145.1 Acanthosepion lycidas | reverse complement strand
AATGAAGAAAGAAAAATAAAAAGTGAAGAAAGAAATACGGAAACAGAAACAAACGAACGAAATTTTTACGAGAAAGAAAGTTTTTAGAAGAAAGAAAGAAACGAAGGAAGAAAGAGTAGAAAGAGCGAATAAAGACACAAAGCGTGAAGAAAGAAAGAAAGAAAGAAAGAAAGAGTAAATAGAGTAAAAAAGAATGAAAGTATAAACAGATTAAAGGAACAATAAATGAAGAAAGAAAGAGTAAATAATATAAGGAAATAAAAGAATAAAGAACAAAGATAATTTATACAAGAAAAAAATAAATATTTATAGAAGAAATAATGAATGAAAGAAAGAAAGAAAGAAATAATGAATGAAAGAAAGAAAGAAAAAATGAAAGAAAGAAAGAAAAGAAAACCCGATACAGTAAAAAAACGATGAACGAAAGAAAGAGTGAGAAAGAGAGTGTAAATAGAATAAAGAAATAAAGAGTGAAAGAAATATGAAGGAGAAAGTTGAAAGAGTAAAGGAGGAAAGAAAAAAGAGAATGAAAGATAGCTTAAAAATAGTGACGAAAAACGAAAGCATAAATTAAAGAATAAAAGACAAAAAAAGAGTATATAAAACGGGAAGTGTGAATAAAAGAAAGAATAACCTAAGGAAAAAGAAACCGAGAAGAAATAAAAAGGAAAGAGAAAAATGAAGTAAGTGTGAATAAAAAAAAAAAGAAAGAAAGAAGAAAGAAAAAATCGTGTAATGAGTAAAGAAAAAGAATGTGTGAAGAAAGAAGGAAAGAAAGAAAGAAAAAAGTACGGTACAAGAAAACACTTAAATCATGACGAATGGTCGATGATCGATTATTTATTACAGAGTCAATAATTGCAGATGATCACCAAGCAAAGAGCCCAGAAGCTGGTTTAATAAACAAATTGACTATAAGGGAAGAGACAAGCGGCTGCTCGCCATTTTTTTCTTTTCAAACCATGGAAACCTGCTTCAATGAGTTGGATACAGACAATTTCCGGAAGCAATCTGTCTGTAACTATGAATCAAGGCTGCGTTGACTTACTGGAAATATTCAAATCCACTTCTAAGGAATGTCAAATGTATTCCCTTGACTGACACAAATATTTTCATGAACCTTCGAGAAGATGGGGCGACAACGATGGATTCATGCGTGAAGGTCTCATGATCGAAAGACAATAAAAGTTCATGAACCACACTTTGCTCTATTAAGGCAACACACATTTTGGTGATTATCATGGCTCTTCTGAAAGGATATTTAGATTGCATGACATGTCACAAAAACTGCATCAAAAATAAATGCGTTCATTTTTTTTCGTGATTATTCTAATTTGATATACACATGTAGAGATATCTCCGACATATACCTTCCAGACATACCGCCCACATAATAAGATATTAATGAGAATAGTGTCTTCATTTAGCGAATGTCTTACCATTATGTAGGAGGGATTTCTGGGAGGCATAAGTGTAGGGGGTGTATTTCTGGCGCAGCCTTTGCAAACCATAAAGCAGCCAGCCAAAACAGTCAACATGCAGTGTTGATACGTATATCCTTACCACCTCTCTGTCTGTCTGTCTCTCTCTCTATATATATATGTGTATATATATATACATAGAGAGAGAGAAAGAGAGAGAGAGAGAGATAATTTTCTATATATATATATATATAATATTATATATAATAATATTATATATATATATATATATATATAATATTATATATAATAATATTATATATATATATATATATATATATATATATATATATATATATATATATATATACATTAAGAAATGGACAAAGTGCGACAATTTTATAAATAAATAAATTGTCGGACTTTGTCCATTTCTTAATGTATGACGTCATTTGTTTACATTTGATAAGCCATGAGCAGTTATGAATGTACGAGATTCATGGAAGATTGAAGTTTATAAGCAGTAAATTCGACCTTGCCAACCGAACGATCCTTTGCGGCCGAGCGGTTAGGTACGTCAGGCTAAATGACGGTTCCGTATGCCGGTTCGAATCCTGTCAAAGGACGAATATTTTCTATGAAAATTTCTCGGACATTCAGGCCGGTAAATGTTATTTAATACTGTTTATTATAAACAGAGCATTTACTTAAATACTTGTATCTATAAAAAGAACGTTAAACATAAAAATGTCTTTAATATATATAATATCTATTGTATATTATTAGGCCTTTGAACAAAATAGAAGCAAGTTAACAAAAGATGTTAAAAATCGGAATTTCGGACACGCCTTTGTCTTTTGTAAAGGTCTAATAATAATATACAATATATTATTATTATTATTATCTCTCAATTTTATTTCATTGGCCTACAATCTCTCTCTCTCTTTCTCTCTTTCTCTCTCTCTCTCTCTCTCTCTCTCTCTATATATATATATATATATATATATATATATATATAAAGACAGAGAGAGGGTGAGAGATAGATAAATATTTATGTATATTAGTTGGGTAGCAACATTTCTTTTAAACATCTTTCATTAAATATGGCAGAGAAAGATTTAATTCATTTTTTAATCAGTTTTTCCAGCAATCTTACGTTTTTCCATTTTGTAAGGAGTTTCTTGTCTACCATATTTAATGAAAGATATATATATATATATATATATATATATATATATATATATATATATATATATATATATATATATATATATATGTATCCTTGTGCAGGTATGCAGAAAATAGAAAAGAACACGTTGGGTGCATAATCCGGGGTTCCTTAGTATTTTTGTTTTTATTTTTAAGAAGACAGTGCTCCATACAGAAGTAGAGCTTATATTATAATAATATTTTTTGTTTAAAAATATGATTCCTTCGCCAAGGAATCATATTTTTAAACAAAAAATATTATTATATTATATATATATATATATATATATATATATATATATATATATATATATATATATATATAATAAATAGGTTCTGTTTATTGCACTGTGAAAATTTGATCGTTTTCCAAATATCTCATGTAGTTTTAAGTATGGCGTCTTCTCGTAACAGTTCGTATTATAGTGTCATTGAAATGACAACGGATGTACTCAACAAACTTTGCTAAATAACTCAACGAGACAAAAGACAAACTAAAAATTAAAATAGACCCAGCATATTAATGATCACCTTCAAAATAAACTTGACAAAATCATTATAAAGAAGAAACTTACATACAAAAGCCAACCTGATTTTAAAAAAGAGAACATTATTCTTTACATCGAAAGTACTTTAAGTAAACCCTGATAAATATTTTAACAACTATAAACATGCTTAAAAAATACTCTATTACCTCACCCACCTACCTTATTAAAATGAATTCTTAAAGTATCTAAAGTAAGTTTACCACTGGCACAACCAATGTTTACGTAATCAACAAATGGACAACATAGATAATATCTCATATGCACACGCACGCACACGCACACACACACACACACACACACACACACGAATATAGATTATAATCCGAATTTGCATAGGCAAACTGAAATTATGAGACACTCACAAACATAAATTATACACATGAACGCTGCTTGACAAGTCAAATGCACGTGAAGTCTGCTTAACCAATGAAGATCAAACCACACAAAAATATCAGAATATCTTTTCCGTCATATATCATTCATTCTCTGATGAAGCTTTAATAAAAGTTAAACATATTATATTGAGAAATGTTTCTTGTTCGTTCTTTATCCTATCACCCTGTCGAATTCTTGATCTGTATTTGTTCCCATTTCTTATATATATATATATATATATATATATATATATATATATATATATATATTGCCTTAAATATACAAAAACGTATTCTTTAAAAGATTCGTTTTTTTAACAACATTTCTTCAGAAAAATAGGTTGGTACCTTCTTAGATAAACAATATGAAACAAATTCATACAGCAAAACCCATTTATATATCTACAGAAGGAGGGTTAAATGAGTAACCATGACAAAAGTGGAGATTTATTGCTAAAACGGGTAAAAAAAAAAGAAGAAATATGTTAATAAACCAAAATAAAACTGGTTCCTAGAAAATGTTTTTTGGGCTCACAACCTTCCTAACAGAAACAGAACGAACAAAATTCTCTTTCTATCTACACAGAGACGGTCGATGTAGCAAGATTAGCAAGGTTGACCGTGCTCTGCTTAAAATGGTAAATGCTGTATCCGCGTACTTGACAGCACATACTGTGTCATCTATCAAATGCTGCTGATAGCTAATTTACAAAACGTTTGGGTCAAGCTGAGTTGCTGTTTGCAACACCTCATCTAATATTGGCAGGCACGTGTTATCTAATCCATATCTCAAGGTATTGATTGGTTCGCCCTACATAGTCAGACTCACACTGAAATTTAAACTTATAAAGAACAAATCTACTTTGAAGGTAGGGCAAACTATCCTTAGCAAACGAAGAAAGGACGAGAAGAGTGGCAAAGACAATTCGTAACTTAACAGCAGGAATACATGACGCTACACATGCCGACACCTTATGAGCAAGTGTCTTGCTACCCCTACCTAACCAAAGTAGTTTCAAATACACTGGACACAAAAAAGAACAAGGTTGGACAAGTAGTACAAAAGTAAAATGAAAAAATACGGTAATGGATAACAACGCCCAAATTTGTATAAATACTTGTGCTAATGAACAACATATAGTTTTGTACTACTTGCACCCCTGAAGATGATCTTGGAAGAAGATCGAAAGTACTTAAGAAATGAAAATAAAATATATTTAAACAGTTATAGCACATTTCTCTCGTCAACATCAATACACGGAGAGTTATTCGTGAGTAGCAACAGATTTTGCTAAAAATTAGCAAACATAGTGTCTGTAATTTATTCAATCAGGCATGCCTAATATATATATTATAAGACTAATTTTAAGACATATATATATATATATATATATATATATATCAGACTAATTTTATGATATATGCCTTCTACCCTCCCTTGACCACCCACTGTCTCGTACCTTCTGAATGAAACATTGAAATGGATAAAATTTGTATTACTTTTTCGTCGTTTTTTTCTTTTCTTTTTTTTTTAGCTGACACAGTTAAATTTCTAATTCCGGTACGAACTCAGTCTATACAATGGGGTTGATTAAGGCTGATGAATAATAAGCCTATTCGTCATATGAGGTAATTTGGGATTGTATTGTGCACTAAGTATTTACTCTGTAATAAATACATTTAACTCTTTTTGTGGTTCACTTTCAATATTTTATATCACGAGGATCCACTTGGATTATATATGAACGGATTTATTACATTTACTATATATATATATATATATATATGTGTGTGTGTGTGTGTGTGTGTGTGTGTGAGTGAAAATATATAGAAAATAGGAAAGAACAGGTTAGGTAAGTAATCCAAAGTTCTTTAGTATTTTTGTTGTTATTTTTAAAAAATAGTGCTCGATACAAAAGTAGAGCATAAATGTAATTATATATTTAAAAATATGATTCCAACACGCTACATAAGAGGTCTCATATTTCAAAAACAAGAGCCGCAAACTTCAATGTAATTATTAGAATTAAATTGAGTTAAAGTGAGCTCTGTTTCATCTTCAAGCTAAATTTTTTTTGGAATAACTTATTTCTGAAATTTACGTGTTTTAATAGTATATTTGCAATTGAAATAAAAATTCCTACGATGACAGCCGTGGTGGATTTTTAAAATAGGTAGGGGTGTTGTCTGCTAATGATATGTATCAACATAGAGTTACTTTCATAGATGTCAAGTCAGGGTAAGGTGGGGGTGTCTGAATTTAAAGCGGAAGATGTTTTCAATCAGTCAGGTTTACTTGTCTATGGCGATTTATTTAATTTTTTATTTTATTTCTTTATGAAAGGGTTTTGTCTATATAAAAACATTCGTAACATTTGTTATTTGACGACTTCATAAAGGGCTATCATTTTTTGTAGGGTGTTAAAACTTTTTATTGGGGCCATGGATTATAAAAGTTAATTTATTGTATGTTAGTTTTTAAGCTAAATTATTCAATGCGTGAATTAAAAAAAACCGTTAACTCTTGTCTATTGTTTAATAGATTTTTATTATTTAGAAACTTGATAATGTGCAGTTTCTCATGGAGGCACAAAGGGCATGGGTCATCCCAAGTTTTACAAGTTCTTGTCCTATTTATAATTTTCCATTTTACTTTAGGTGTCCTATTTATTTCCTTCAGATGCCAAAAATATTTAGATAGAGATGTCTGATTTCTTTTATTTATATTGTTGAAAGAGCACTTATGCTGTCTCCATCTAGCTTTAAAATCATTCTTCGTGGACCCAATGTATATCATATTAGTATTAGGACTCTCAGTGGATGAGATAGTACATTGGTATACCACAGATTTTATGCAGCATTTATTTTCTAATGGGCAATCTTCTGGGTTTCTACAATTAAACAATTTTTCACTGTTATTGTCAGACTTAATTGTAGGGTTTTTATTAATACTATTCAGGCATGGGGGTTTGTTCAGGATTTTATTATTATGTTTTTTATTATACTTTCTAGGTTTTCAGTGCAGCTGTAACTCAATTTTAGGGTGTTCTTATTAAATATATTACTAAGCCTACTATTGGTGGGGAAGTGTTTATCAATTAGGGCTAAGAATTTATGTCCTAGTTTAATACTAACCATTTGGTTGAACGGAGGGGTATACCAAATGATTTTTCTTCTAGCTAGTGTAATTGTTTCTATAGTTAATGTTTGCATTTTTGTAACCACTATTTTTTAGGGCAGCGTTATAGAAGCTATCGTGTTGTTGGAATATTTCTTTGTTAGCGGAGTTAATGCCAATTCTATTTTCTATTGCTGGGGGTATATGTTTAATTATGGATGGAGGGTGGTTTGACTTCGGGTGTATATATAAGGGGTTAGTATTTGGTTTTCTATAGGGTTGGTATGTGTTGCTTGCTGAATCTAGAGTTACGTCGAGGAAGTTTACCCTTTTCAATTTGGTACATACCGTTGTCTTTAAGTTTAGATTTTTAAATTCACTAAATAAATTTTTTCTGATTTTCTTTATTTTAAAACTAGTAGAATTCCTCACCACCATGAGCCCGTCGTCTCTATACAGCCCGATGTCCTTAATATCGATTTCGCGGTGCGCGGTTAAATTGTACAGCAATAAAAGACCAACAAGATCAGAAGACTCTGCAGAGTCTAATGATCCCATAGTAATGTCAAATAGGTCATTATTGTTTTTTATCCATTGTTCCCCATCATGAACGAGGACAGATTTTTTTGCGCTGAGGATTATATCTGTTTCTTCCTTTGTCTGGTTAGAATAGACAGCAGCAAAGTCCAGGGCAGTCGTAAATAGATCCTTCGAAATTGATGGGTAGTAATCCACGATATCGAATTGTATCAGGGTGCAGTTCGGTTTATTGTCAATATTGTTAAACCAATTGATTACATCTTTAGTATTGATCCATAATTTTAATCCAAACTGTTTTTTTATTTGGCAAGTGATTCTTTCCAGGATCCTTTTGCTGATCTTTCCTATGTCGGGTCGGGTAGCGTTAATTATCCTAGCAGTAGGGTTTTCCAGAAAATCATGCTTATGGTCCTTAAGAGTTATGTAACATTCCTTTTCAGCAAGTTTGCCTACTCTATCGCTAATTTTTAATTTATCAATTATTTTTTTACTTGTTCTGTTTATGGTGTCAATCATATTTATGTTGTTGTTGCAAGCTTTTTTATAAGTCCTGGTTAAGTTTTTCTTAATTAGGTTGTTGTAGTCGTCAACAGCCAATTTGTAGAAGTTGCCAGTTTTGTCAGACTTAACTAGTATTTTATCACAATCATTTATGCTTTTAATTATTTGGTCTAGATGTTTTTGGAAGTGGTTTTTCTTTTTTTGAAAGGAGATGTTGTTGATAATGTTGAGTAGGTCTTTTTCAAATTCGTATAGCTGTTTCTTGAATGGTGCAACTTTTTTTACTTTTAAAGCCGTAAACTTCGCGTTCTTTATCGGTTGAGTTATTCCCACGAAGGCAGAAGTTTGCCTTCCATCTCATTCTTCTAATTAATTCCTCTGTTTTTTGTAAGTGTTTAACAAAATAATTCCGTTTGTTTGTTTGTGGAATGTTTTTCAGAGAAATTCCGAAATTTACTTTTTCCATATTTTTAAAGAAGTTGTTTTAAAAAAAATAAAGGTTCAGAGTGCTCGACCTTAATTCGGGAGCCAATATATGTGAAAATATATAGAAAATAGGAAAGAACGGGTTAGGTAAGTAATGCTGTCTCCAGTATGGCATAAAATGACAAAGCAAATAAAAGAGGTGCAAGAACACAACTTTATTTTGTTCCATTAAAGACAATGGATGGATCTGACACTTCTTCACTGGATCTAACTGAGGCCATCATTCCCTGATGGAAAGACATGATGTCATAGAGCATCCTACCAGGAACACCTAATTTCCTAAGGACGTCCCAAAGACACGGTATCAAAGTCTTCAACGATAGCAACAAAGAAATCAGGCCCTCGTGTTTTCTCCTGTCGTTGCCTCAAACAGAAAATTATGTCCACGGTGCTTCTACCAGATTGAAAGCCGCATTGAGATTAAGACAAAACTAAATCGGCTAGAGTTGAGTCTGTTCAATATATATATATGACGTCCTATATTACGAAATGAACAAAGTCCGACAATTTATTTATTAAAGACATTTTTTATGCTTAACGTTATAGATATAAGTATTTAAATAAATGCTCTGTTTATAATAAACAGTATTAAATAACATTTACCGGCCCGAATGTCCGAGAAATTTTCATAGAAAATATTCGTTCTTTGACAGGATTCGAACCTGCATCCTATACGGAACCGTCATTTACGCTGACGTGCCTTACCGTTCGGCTACAAAGAAGCGTTCGGTAGACAAGGTCGAATTTACTGCTTATAAACTCAATCTTCCATGAATCTCGGTAAATGTTATTTAATACTGTTTATTACAAACAGAGCATTTACTTAAATACTTGTATCTATAACGTTAAACATAAAAAATGTCTTTAATAAATATATATATATATATATATATATATATATTGTCATCCACATAATATATATATATCACGCAGGTCAGTTGGAAGGCTATTCTTGCGCTTCGAAGACAAACTCAAAGACATTCTGAAACGATATAGCATCCCATTTTCTTCCTGGGAAGACAAAGCATCAGAACGAATGAGCTGGCGCCTGTCCTGCTTCTCATCCATCCAAAGGTTCGAGCGAAGCCTACTTGAACTGCGTACAAAGCAAGTTTGCAGCATGCTGCTCCTCTCAATGAAAACCTTTTACCTGCCATTGTGGCCTTGTCGCACACAGTAAAGTAGACTTCGCTGTCCACTCACATGGAAACATGTGGCATTTGATCCTCACCCACACTCGAGCAAAATGGCTCAATCAAATGTTTCATCTGTTTAAAAGTTTGCAAAACATCTGCAGGCCTTGGCAGACATATGCGTGGTCATTGAATTTAAGCACCTCTTCATTTTACTGAGCCTTGATTTATCGTCCGCGACCGGAGACAGTCCACCATATATATATATATATATATATATATATATATATATATATATATATATATAAAGCAATAAAAATCCACAATGTTGGTGGGGCTAACAGTTTACCTGCTAAAAGGTGGGGGACACCAATAACAAAAATCAAAAGCAAGAAAAACCTTACACAAGAAAAAAAAAGTCAAACTAAGAAAGAAAGCTTCAACTTGAAGGCGATACACCTCGAGTCACTACTTAAGTTTCACGCTCTTCGAGATCTTCAGGCGACCAGAATGCAACTGAAAGGGGGATGAACCTAGCATTTATATATACATCTCTATCTCTCCATATACACCCGCAGGCCTGAAGAGATACACGCCTGTCCATAGAAGTTGGGCGCCTTATTATTTTATCGATCCCTCATTTATCGTCCGCGACGAGCGAATCTACCATATTTAAACAAGTTTTGTCAAACAGCACCGACCAGGTTTGTCTGTCTGTCTAACAGTTTTCGCAACTTTCGACTCAGTTGTTTTATGGCAAAATTAAAATTGGTAAACTTTTCGAAATTCATTTTGGTTAAACAATAGTGTCAAGGTATTGTTCAAGAAAACTTGGTTTAATTCTATAAAACCAAGTTTTCTGCCTAAATGTTCCTCTCTTAAAAGAAACTCTATAAAATATATCAATATGTATATTTGTGCATTCTATTGTTCACGTTGTAGCAGTAGGCAAAGTTTAAATATTAGTTAAAAGTCGACAGTGAAAATGACGCCTCAAAAGACATTAAGAAGCATCTAGATGAAATCAACGAATGCTTTTCAACGAGAATCGAAGATCTTGGAACCTAAGAAGTAGAAACTCCAAACTAAGATCAGGCGTTCAAGGATTTCTTTTTTCTTTAACTCAGATTTGGTGAAGAGTCACGAAGAAAGATCTAAGAAAAGATCAACGTCTTTTTTTAGTTGATGTTTCTTTGTCCCATTATATCGTTTTTGTTTTTTTTTTGTTTTTTTGTTAGGTTCTGCTTTATTCATGGTTAGTTTTTTTTTTTCTCTTTGAGTTTCATTTTGGTCACCTGACAGGCTTTCTTGTTGGTTGTACCAAAACTTTGGGGTTTTGTGGTGTATCATAAAACGATACAGAGAGAGAGAGAGATGGAGAGAGATGGAGAGAGATAGAAGGATAGATAAACAGAGAAAACAAAGAGATAGATATTCATGTATACACACCACACACACACATGCGTGTGGTGTGCGCCTGCGCAGACTCTCGAAGCGAGCCACTTCTTAAAATCTGACAACATATAAGATTTTGGGTAGGTGTGAATTTTCAACACTTTCACTTCATATATATATATATATATATATATATATATATATATATATATATATATATATATATATATATATATATATATATATAAAACAAAAAATGTCCAACATTTGGATATTTTTTATTATGCTGTTCCTTGATCTAAGGTTTCGGCTCACATGAGCCATCTTCAAAATGGTTATATGGACATTTAAACAAAGATATTCACCATCAATGATGATATTCTGTTATGTTGACATAGAAGATTGCTATGCGACGATAAAGGAAGACCACGTTTGTTTGTGGAGTGTTTTCGTCCTAGTGCTCAGTTACTCAGTTTCACCGTCAACCAGCATGACATACCAGTGACAAGGGATTTCGTGAAGATCTCAGGCGAGTTGACAGACCATGAATTGTTGTTAGTACGGGGGGAGGTAGTGTTAGCGGGAATTAATGTTTCGATCCTGCGATTCAATTTTTTATGGATTCAGGCCACTTCACAAAAGCATTATATCTCTATCTATGGAGAAAGAAAGAAAAAGACAGATAAAATGAAGGAGTCAAAAAGAGAGAGAAAGAAAGAGAAAGAGTGAGAAAGAACGAGCGAGTAATCCTTATGGTACTCAACAACGCCATTATGCCTCTATCTACAGAAATATGGAGAGATAAAGAGACAGGGAAAAAGACGGAGTAAAAAAAAGCAAGAAAGAGAGAGATTGAGAGTAATTGTTAGGACACTCCACAATGCCATTATTGACAGAGATGGAGAGAGAGAGAGAGAGAGAGATAGCGTCAGACGAAAAGACAGAGTAAAAAAGAGAAAGAGAGAAAAAGAGGGAGAGAGAAACAAAGAGAGAGAGAGAGAGACAAAGAGAGAGAGAGACAAAGAGAGAGAATGTAATCGTTAGGCCACTTCATAATGTTATTATGTCTCTATCCGCAGAGAAAGACAAAAGTCGAGAAAGGGATAGAGGGGAAAAAGAGAAACAGACTATAGAGAGAAAAAGAGAGAGAACTAAGAGCAAAGGACAAAGAGAGAGAATAAGAGAAAGACAGAGAGAAAGAAGTAAGACAAGAAAGAAAGAAAAAGAAACCATGAGAGAGAGAGACAGAGAGAGACAGAGAGAGAGACAGAGAGAGAGAGAGAAAAAAAAGGAAAAGGTAAAGAAAAGAATGCTTGAATGTACTCTCTTAACTGCACTAATTGTTCAGTACTTTAAAGAAAAAGCTGTTACAACAATTATCACCCTTGACAACTTCTTCATTTTAAATTTCACATCCTTTCTCCTTTTCTTCCTGAATCCAACACTTTTCCAGGAAAGAAACAAAGTAGGACGAGCAATCGAAAAAGCTGTTACAACAATTATCACCCTTGACAACTTCTTCATTTTAAATTTCACATCCTTTTTCCTTTTCTTCCCGAATCCAACACTTTTCCAGAGAAGAAACAAATTAAGACAAGCAATGGAAAGAAGATATAGGAAAAAGGTTGGAATATTTTCATATATGGGTGGGAGCTTCCCAGTCCTCACTTTCCACTCTCAATAGAAACCACAAACGTCTCCGCGTCCTTGTAGGTGATGAATTATTTTCAACTCTGCAACCCATTACTGACAGACGAGACGTCGCAAGCCTCTCGCTTCTCTATCGCTATTTCCATGGAAAGAGTTCAGATGAGCTAGACTCCTTAATCCCACCTAACCTTCACAGCTAAGACCTGCCATGCCACTCATATTGTAGCGAACCACTCTAATTCCCTTATCCTCTTGATGTAAGTTCCACTCAAGCAGCTTCTTCCCACGAACCGCCAATCTGTGAAACCTTCTCCTCAGCGGCTGCTCCTTGATTACTACAATCTTAACCTGTTCATGTCCAGCGTTAACCCTTACCTTCCGCGCATATTCGCATATGCTCTGCCTCTTAATCTGTAATCTACGGGCCTTGTACAGGGTGAACATCACTGTAAAAAAAAACAAAAAAAAAAAAAAAAACGCGTGCGTTAAGATTGCTTCGCTTTATATTAATATCTTCGCTTATTTAAAAAAAAAAAAAAGAGGAAGAACAGAGCATCCATAATTGTGTATTTGCCCGCGTTCATATTTTGAACGCAAGATAAATTTATTATATATACAGCATCGGAAGACATGAATCTATGAAAATTGCGTTTACTATCTTGTGAAATAAATTGTTTACCGTGAGAGAAAACTAGTGTCGAGTAGTAGACATTCTTTGTCGGTACATTCCAGTCGATTTATTATTATTGCTACATTTTCATACGATGACATATTTACATCAGATGACTGATGGTCGTCGGTGAGGATTGAGTAACAATGAGTCTCTTTTGTGAGAGAGATAGTTTTAATTCTTTATCGAATCTCAAACTCATTTTTCATTTTATAGTTATATATAAAATGACACACATTTTACAGTTGAAGTGGCTAGACGGAACCGTAAGTTCTATGCTAATAGTTTCTTCTATCGCACTTCTCGCCTGTGGAACTCTCTTCCGGTTTCTTGCTTTCCAGTCAATTTTGACCTTTAAAAAATTTTAATGCAATCATCAATCGTTATCTTCTTAATTCCTGTTCTTTTATTTTTTCCTCTCCTTAATAATGTTTTCTTCTCATATTTCCTCACGCTCAAAATCCCTTTGCATCTTAGTGGCTTTATTTCCTTACTGGGGGGGGATGATTAAAAAAAACCTCTTTTAATCCGATTTTGTCTCTATAGACTCTGTAATTGTTCCCGACTCCGAACTACTGGTACGACTCTAATCCGAATATTTCGCACCAGAATTAACGTTCTGTTACAGTCTATAACTGTCTTGTACTGCTTCAAGAAGAACCTGATTCTTTCTGAAATGCTTTATCTTTCAAGAGTCAAAACCAGACCAAAAATGAATTAGTGTTGTCATATCTGAGATAGAGCTGCTCAATCTCCAATTTCTAACATTGACAAAGTACAAAATCTTCTACGCAGCCCTGTGAGTGATGAATTATTTCCCACCTTACAACCCCTTTCTCGAAGACGCAACGTAGCAAGCCTTTCGCTATTCTATCACTATTTCCATGGCAAATGTTCCGACGAGCTCCATTCATTAGTTCCAAGAGTTCAGAATTGACAGCTAACCCCCCCCCCCCCATAGCACGTACATAAGGTTGAATCATGCTCACTTCCCTCATATGCCATTAGTATGAAGAAAGAAATTTTAACCACTTCAAGTCTAGGTGCCAACCGTTATCTATATTACATATTTTTATAGTATGCACTTTTTACTACCTCCTCATTCGTCTGTACACCAACCTCATTCAGTAACACTCTACATTGAGTGGCTTTTGGGCCAGGTGAATAATACGGGAAAATAATTCGAGAAGAATTTTTAATATACCTAAAATAGTTGGTAAAATAAAAATACTTCTTTGGCTATTTCTTTTTATCAGCATAAAGTTTCGGCTGATCCTTTCTTTGGCCTACTTCAGGTGTATTCTGTAAGAAAAACAAAACTCCTTCCTGTCAGAAAAAAGAAAAATTACCAACGAAAAAAAATCAACAAGACAGATCTAGGGCACCTCGACGTGCTATAATGGCTAGCAAGCGCGTCTCGCTAGATCAATTATGACTGAATAGTGAGTTCGATCTTCACTGGGTGCCCCATACATTCGGCCTTGTGCCACATCTACGATATGCTTAGAAAACCACCAACAAGTCAAATCCATTTAAGTACTCAGGAGATTCTAAATTATACTCGGGATGGAAGAATTCATTAACACCCACTTTGGTCACCCAAGAAAACCACATCGTGTTGAACTCCGTAGTCACACGACTTATGCGCATAGCCGGTGAAATGATAGCTGCCGCCTCCAGCAACTTTCTCACTCTTTCACGATGCTCGCTATCCGTTATTTGGATCTCAATCTAAAGAGGGCATAGATATTATGCAACGCTGCATTAAGTTTTCCTACTTCACTTTTTATTACTATATTAATAACTGTATGTATATCATACATACATGCATATATATATATATATATATATATATATATATATATATAATTCGATGTAGAAAATATAATTAATGCAGTAAAAACAGACATAACTGAAAAGAGAGAGGAGGAAACTTCAACTACAGTAGTTGACAATGCGATAAAGAAATGAAGAAAAAAGAAAAGAAAAACAAACAAAAATAAAATGAACTAACAGGTTATTGCTCCTCACTCGTCAAAACTCGATCGAAAAAATTAAAATATTGTGTACAGGGTAACACGAGGAAAACAAATCCATACATATCAATAATATATTGACACGTGTAGATCTGTAGACAGCTCACACTGAATCTTGACAACGAATCATTTTTTTTTTTGCATAATGATGGTGGCCTTTGATTTAATATAAATTGTGCGAAGGACTTTTACATATTAAGCGAATTGTGGCCTGTTCAAAACTGAGAAGGATAATATACACATTACCAGTTCTTAATATCATGATATTTTGAGGATGTCTGTTATTATAACGGCGATTTATATATATATATATGTGTATGTGTGTGTGTGTCTGTGTATATAAATATATATACATATATATGTGCATGCGTGTAAGTGTATATGTTTTTGCGTGTGCGTGTATGTACATATATATATGTGTGTGTATGTATGTCTATATATAAAATGTCTTAAAATATATATGTATGTATATATATATACATATACACACACTCACACACACACACACACATATATACATATATATATATACATACACGCATATATATATATATATATTAGGTTGGTGCAAAAATAATGACGTAATAATGTCGTTTTTTGACGTTAAAACGCCAGAAAACGACATTATTAGGTCATTATTTTTGCACCAAACTAATATATATATATATATATATATATATATATATATATATATATATATATATATATATATATACACACACACACACACACACACAAACATATATATTTTATACAGGAAAAATCTCTGGTGTTATAAATTCAATGTTCAATGTTGTCAAACAAAGCTATTAAGTATATATTAGTGAATTTCGGTAGCACAACTCGGAGTTTCATGCAAATCAGCAATCTTCAGGTGCTGAATACGACCTCATTCAGCACCTGAAGATTGCAGATTTGCATGAAACTCCGAGGAGGAGGAGGAGGAGGAGAAGAAGAAGAAGGAGAAGAAGAAGAAGTTACAGTATTCATTATCTATTATATATTGAAGTAAGTCAAATGACAATTTTAGGATAATTATTTTATAGCAGTTTTGTTGTTTCTTCTTTTAACATTTTTCCTTTGATAACACACACACACACATATACATACATAAATATATATATATATATATATATATATATATATATATATATATATATATATATATATATATATATATATATATATATAAGAATAATCAGGAAAAAAAACTTAAAAGTCCATAGTCAGTAATGAATTTATTTCGATAAATATAAGCCTATTCATATCATGATATTGACTATTTTATGAATCGGAATCAAGATATCCAATACAAACAGATATACAAAGAGAAACAAATAGAATAAAAAATACAAGATAAAACAACCAAAAAAAAAAATATATATATATATATTGTGTTTATACGTTATTTTTATAAATACAATTTATTTAAGTAGATGCTCTGTCTTTAATTAAACAGCATTACATTTAACCGGTCTGAATGTTCGAGAAATTTCGTAGAAAATATCTGTTCTCCGACAGGAATCGAACCTGTATTCCAAGATGGAAACTATCATTAAGCAGTCTCCCTAGCAATCTTCTTCGTCTTCGTTTCGTATTTTCCTGTTTCGTCTTACCTGTTTCCCTCATGTCTTATTCATAAGCAATTTTTATTGCGTATTGATGCTAGCGCTGACGTAATAGATTTCTGCAGCCAATGATATTACACGGCTTCAATTCGAATCCTGCTTGGTGTTTAATTATGCTTTCCGCTTGCCTTTGTGGTTAAATCTTTGTGAATCACACAAAAAAAACAATAAAAGGTAAATGGTTCGTTCCAAACGTTTGGTTATTAATGGATAATCCGAAAATTGAAATATTTTGGCTAAATAAAACTCGTTTCTAATGATATAAATTATTTTCTGTTACTACACGTTATTAATTAGTACTTTTAAAATTTACAATGTAAATTCTTGCTACTTTTGATCGTTTCATTTGCGAACATATATGCAGACATTGAATATCTGGTCTGTTTAGGTTATATATCTAGAAATTCTTGATAAAATCTTCAAAAAGAAACTGCAGCATTATCAGTCGTAACCTAGCATCTCGGCTTCAGTCGATTTCCTACCGCCGTAATGAAGCCTCTTCTATAAAGATTTTGACGATAATTGTTCTGATGAGCTTTACGCATTGGTAATTCGATTTTAGAAATTTAAATACAGTACTGGATTGGCAGATAGGTCTCATCATTTCAATGTTGAATTTTCTAGTTGTAATCATAAACTCTATGCTAATTGTTTCTTCTTTCGGATTTCTTACCTGTGGAACTCTCTTCTGGCTTCCTGCATTTCTGTCAACTACGATCTTCAAAAATTTAAATGCAATGCCAATCGTCATCTTCTGTCTCAGTTATACCTGTTATTTTATTGTCCTATTTGTTTCTTTCACTCCCAGTCACCTCTTGCATCATAGTAGCTTTATCGCCTTGATTGGGGGGAAATGGAAAAAAGTAAATGAGGAGATTGAAATAAGTTAATGATGAAGAGAAGGAAGATATTGATTTCGGTTGTCATGACGACGAAGAAGAAGAAAATCAAAGATTGGAACGGAAAGAGTGAAGAGGTTAGTGGCTTTATTGCCTTTCTTGGAATGAAATGATTAATACAAAAAAAAAATAAGATTGCATAAAATCGTTTAATAAAGTACGACACAAAGACCTATTTGAAGTACTAGTTAAGCTTGATTTATATTTAAAAAATATTCACGTAATTCGTAACTTCTACTAGAAACAAGCAGACAGAACTAATTCAGTGAATAGAAAATGGAGTAAAACACTAATGCTTTTTCACACCAAATGTATTTAAATGATTCAAAGTGAACTAGAAGTCCAACCAGGATTTATAATTGGTGGACATAATCCTAACGACATAAAATACAATAACGAGCAATAAAAATACAGAAACACCTAAACCTACATTTCATTTTCTTGTCAACTACGATCTTCAAAAATGTAAATGCAATGTCAATCGTCATCTTCTGATTGATTCTTGTTTTTTTTATTGTCCTATATTTTTATTGTCTATTTCTTTCACTCCCAGTAACCTCTTGCATTTTAGTGGCTTTATTGTCTTGCTAGGGGTGAAATGAAAAAAAAGTAAATGAGAAGATTGAAATAAGTTAATGATGATGAAGAGATGGAAGATATTGATTTCGGTTGTAATGACAACGAAGAAGAAAAAGATCAAAGATTGGAACGGAAAAGATGAAGAGGTTAAAGGAATCTATGGAATAACGTTGCTGCATTTTGTCTCAGATCGATACATTTTTGCGATCGGTGAAGTCACCAATCGATTATCAAGTCTGGTTTCGACTTAAATAAATACAGGTTCTACTCTTCAGAACATTAATAAATCGTGTCCGAGTGACGAAAACATCTCAGCCCAACCAAGAAAACCTTCCGGAAACTAATTCTGATATTTGCTCCGGTTTTAGGAAGTGGACCAGACTAAGGATTGTTCAGCATCTCCCTCATATGAATATGCAAGTATAAAACATTCAATATTTATACTGCTTGTACTCAAAGTGTGTCAAGATGACATTTTATAACAACTTAGCTGATATGGTAAAACAGGAGCGAAATATAATTTGGGGCACATGAGGACAGAAGGTCTGTAATACTCACTTGACATATATAAGCAAAAAGAGAAACAAATGCGTACATAGAACAGTGTCAGCTGTTCCAATCAGGGTTCAAAGGGAGATAACTCCAGGTATATTAAATAATAAAGTACATATCCAGTAATAAAAAAAAAACAAAACAATACTTTTTAATAGTTTGCGACATTAGTACTACAGTAAATATGCTATTTCTTTTTTCATTTTCTTCAGTTCCTTAAATATTCCAAACTAAACCAAATTTGGTATTACGACACTGTGGAGAATCTAGCAAAGGTCGTAAATAGTTGATTAAAGCTTTGAAAAATTTAGGGGCAATAGGAGCAGAACATCTCTGGGCAAGCGAAAGCAATATTTGCCGTTTCATAGCTATGACTAATCTATTTTCTTTGTGCTTTGTTTATATAAAGAACCAATCAAAACTACCGACGAGAGTACGAAGAATCAAGACAATAGTTATCAAAACGAGGCTAGCAACCGTCTGGGAAAGAGTGAGTCACGCACTATATTTTTTTCTTATTTATTTTCTTTTTCTATGTTTTGTAGGCTGACCTCACTTCCCCACCAAAATGCAACAATAAAACAAAACTGAGACTTAAAAGCACTCAAAAACGTAAAAAAGAAATAAATAAAAAAAACTTGAATGTATTAAAAATGTGGGTGTGAATAGAACAAACGCTGATTTGTCCTTAACAAGAGGTATTGCGTAATCTGGACGATTTTTACCGGCTTCAGCACAACTGTAGAAAGTAGTTTGAGCCAGGTAAATGCAACAAATCAATATTGACCGAAAGCAATGTATATATATATATATATATATATATATATATATATATATATATATATATATATATATATATATATATATATATATATATTGAATCCGTTCTTATATATATATATATATATATATATATTGAATCCGTTCTTTATATATATATATATATATATATATATATATATATATATATATATATATATATATATATATATATATATATATATTCATTGAATACGACAGACAAGGTGCTTTGATTTAGTTTTTTTTATACAACTTCTCATGTGATCTAATATTTTTTTATTTCTTTTCGGATGATAAATTATATAAAAACTGTCCGAATGTTTTTTTAGCCGAGCGCTTTCGGCTATACATGAAATTTGAATATATATATATATATATATATATATATATATATATATATATATATATGGTTGGATAGATGTGAGCTTGTGACCCTGGGTTTCACGCTTTAGCGATCGTCATTGAGCGCTTTCTAATAAGTACCGCGCATATAATATATAAATAATTATACATATATATATATTTATTTATATTTATATACACACACTTTTCACACACACACACACACACACACAGATATATATATATATATATATATATATATATATATATATATATATATATATATTGATGCATGTTTGATTAAATAATATAGAGAAGTTTTGTCTATTTATTTTAAGTAAATGCCTTTCATATTGTCTGATAAGCTTAATAACATTATCATTGAAAGATGAAAGAAAATCACCATATTGATACAAGTTTTAATTCTATCTAAACTTTCGGCTTACATAAGCCATTATCAAAGATGACAATTACACGGACAAAACAATGATTATAGACTGTTTTTTGCATGAAACATTTCCAAGTAACGACAAACTCGTGTATACGAGACACGGAAGCGAAAATCGCACCGTAGCTCCTGACGTCACACATGACCACGCGAGAGTGAAAACGAGAAGTATTAAGTATGAAAAGCCGTTGGTATAAACCAATGGCTTCTGTTATCAATTATAATCATTTAAAAATCTTTGTGGAGATTTCATAGTTTATTTTGTTCAGGTAAGGTTTCAACTGTTTTATGTATATAGCTTCAAGAATTTTTAGTTTTTGTTTATTGTTTTCATGTTTAAGTATAGTTGTGTTGTCAACGAGAATTTTCCGGAATTGTGTATGCGGCCAGGCATGTTGTTTTAAATGCCTAAAAATGTTAGAGCTATCATTCAAATGTAGAGTTAAGCGTCGTGAAACCGTGTTTGTGGTGTGACCAGCATATATATATATATATATATTGACCAATAATATTATATATATATATATATATATATATATATATATATATATATATATATATATATATATATATGCTTAATATTTCGACGGAGTCTCTTCCGTTTTCCTCGCGATCAAAACGAAATAGTCCATTATTAATGAGATATTGGCAGTGTGTGACGTGCGTACTAACTAAAAGAAAAAAAAAAAGAAAGCGTCAAGTAGAATTGTTATATGATCATTTACAGACTCTTCTTTTTACGGAGAGTATGTCATTCTTCATCTTTTCTGTACAAGGCTCTCGCAGAATCAGCCTCGTTTGTCTTTCCTCGTCTCTTTCGAGTTATCGAAAGGACCCAGTTTTCAGACGCTCGGTGCGTATTAAGTTCACTTTCGATAGCTGGCGACATCAGTGCAATAATCGCTAGGCAGGAGAGAACTTGGAGATATGAATTAACAGGAGATAACTGATAACTGACATCCATTAGACATGGCACGTGGAACTAGAACAGTCTACCCCAGCGAGCGAAATAAAGGATTGTTCGACATTTCAACCACCTGAAGAAGACCGGAGCGTACAACGGCCGAAACGTTGTGATAAATATGGCAAGAAAGACGAGGACAATAATCCGAATAATGTAAATAATGTACATAATACCTCATCTCAGGAATATAGACAGATAGCAAATTTGATCCTATTTCTAAATATCCTTGTCAATGTGTTACCGTGGCAATGTGTCAGTAGAGAATTTCACGCATGTTTAGTTTGCATAATATATATATCTCAGAAAGACACACACACACACACACACACACACACACATATATATATATATATATATATATATATATATATATATATATATGAGAAAACCATTTAGACTTCTTCACTACCGACATCATTACATCCCCAATGCATACTTCAAATATACAAATCAACCATTCGCCCTTGCATGGAGTATTGCTGCCATATATGGTCTGGGGCACCTTCTGTTTACCTCGGAGTTCTTGACAAGATCCAGAGACGGATATGTAATATAATTGGCCCTGATCTGGCGTCTCGTCTACAGTCACTCAGTTACAGTTACAGAAGATTTGAAGCAAGATCAGATAGGAGTGATAGAGGAAAGGATGAGGAGAAGGATAGTGGATAGATCAAGGCAACTGGAGATGTCGATTGACATTACATTTGAATAGTTGGAGATTATAGCTCTCAGGGAAACTGGAGTAGGGTAGGGAGTTCCACAGGCGAGAGGTGCGAGATATGACGCTATTTGAGTAGAAGAGACGGCTACATTTAATAGTTTCGACAGTGAAAGGGTGAGAGGGGGATGCCAGCCTCGTAGGGCGCTTGAACTCATGAAGTCTGGGAACCAGCGAATGCAGCTCCTCGGAGCAATTACCATGAAATTATTTGTGAAAAAGACAGAGAGAGGCGACGGCGCGTCTGTGAGAGAGCGACTGTAGACGAGATGCCAGAACAAGGCCAATTATATTGCATATCCGCCTTTGGAGCTTATGAAGAACCCCGAGGCAACCAGTAGGGGCTCCAGACCACATATGGCAGTAATACTCCATGCAAGGGCGAATTGTTGATTATGTCGAAATTACTTCGAGGGAGACTATTACTAATAATATTAACAAATATAAACACACATCAAAAACATTTGTATTGACATGCGAAAAACATAATGTTTATTAGACACACACACACACACACATCCCTCCACATCCCCCACACGCACACATCCCACTCACACATACATCACACACACACACATACATCTCACAGACACACACACATCCCCCACACACATCCCTCCACACACATCCCTCCACACACATCCTCCCACACACATACCCCACACACACACATCTCACACACAGACATCTCACCCCCCACACACATCCCCCCCCACACATCTCACACACAGACATCTCACGCACACCCACATACATCCCCACACACATACCACACACATATCTCCCCACATACATTCTACACACACAATCCCATACAAACACACAAACATCCCCCACACATCACCCCCCACACATCCCATACACACACATCTCACACACAGACATCTTACGCACACCAAAATACATCCCCCACACACATACCACACACATATCTCCCCACATACATTCTACACACACAATCCCATACAAACACACAAACATCCCCCACACATCACCCCCACACATCCCACACACACACATCTCACACACAGACATCTCACCCCCCCACACATCCCACACACACACATCTCACACACAGACATCTCACGCACACCAAAATACATCCCCCACACACATACCACACACATATCCCCCCACATACATTCTACACACACAATCCCATACAAACACACAAACATCCCCCACACATCACCCCCCACACATCCCACACACACACATCTCACACACAGACATCTCACGCACACCAAAATACATCCCCCACACACATACCACACACATATCCCCCCACATACATTCTACACACACAATCCCATACAAACACACAAACATCCCCCACACATCACCCCCCACACATCCCACACACACACATCTCACACACAGACATCTCACGCACACCAAAATACATCCCCCACACACATACCACACACATATCCCCCCACATACATTCTACACACACAATCCCATACAAACACACAAACATCCCCCACACATCACCCCCCACACATCCCACACACACACATCTCACACACAGACATCTCACGCACACCAAAATACATCCCCCACACACATACCACACACATATCCCCCCACATACATTCTACACACACAATCCCATACAAACACACAAACATCCCCCACACATCACCCCCCACACATCCCACACACACACATCTCACACACAGACATCTCACGCACACCAAAATACATCCCCCACACACATACCACACACATATCCCCCCACATACATTCTACACACACAATCCCATACAAACACACAAACATCCCCCACACATCACCCCCCACACATCCCACACACACACATCTCACACACAGACATCTCACGCACACCAAAATACATCCCCCACACACATACCACACACATATCCCCCCACATACATTCTACACACACAATCCCATACAAACACACAAACATCCCCCACACATCACCCCCCACACATCCCACACACACACATCTCACACACAGACATCTCACGCACACCAAAATACATCCCCCACACACATACCACACACATATCCCCCCACATACATTCTACACACACAATCCCATACAAACACACAAACATCCCCCACACATCACCCCCCACACATCCCACACACACACATCTCACACACAGACATCTCACGCACACCAAAATACATCCCCCACACACATACCACACACATATCCCCCCACATACATTCTACACACACAATCCCATACAAACACACAAACATCCCCCACACATCACCCCCCACACATCCCACACACACACATCTCACACACAGACATCTCACGCACACCAAAATACATCCCCCACACACATACCACACACATATCCCCCCACATACATTCTACACACACAATCCCATACAAACACACAAACATCCCCCACACATCACCCCCCACACATCCCACACACACACATCTCACACACAGACATCTCACGCACACCAAAATACATCCCCCACACACATACCACACACATATCCCCCCACATACATTCTACACACACAATCCCATACAAACACACAAACATCCCCCACACATCACCCCCCACACATCCCACACACACACATCTCACACACAGACATCTCACGCACACCAAAATACATCCCCCACACACATACCACACACATATCCCCCCACATACATTCTACACACACAATCCCATACAAACACACAAACATCCCCCACACATCACCCCCCACACATCCCACACACACACATCTCACACACAGACATCTCACGCACACCAAAATACATCCCCCACACACATACCACACACATATCCCCCCACATACATTCTACACACACAATCCCATACAAACACACAAACATCCCCCACACATCACCCCCCACACATCCCATACACACACATCTCACACACAGACATCTCACGCACACCAAAATACATCCCCCACACACATATCCCCCCACATACATTCTACACACACAATCCCATACAAACACACACACATCCCCCCCCCACACTGACCCATTACAGTTATTCTTCAAATCTTTTATATTATCTTCCTCCTTTGTTTTTTTATTTATACTTTCTTTCGTTTCTTTGATTCAGCAAAAGTGAAAATTGTTGAAGTTGATAGCGAATCATTGAACGAGATAAGTGAAGTGGGTTCGCATTGCTGTGTTGGCTGCAGATTTAACAGGAATACACCATAAAATGCCTTGAATCCAATCCTACTTAGGTTTTGCGCCACTGTAATCCGAAATCAGTTTGTTCAGTCGAGTGCTGATTTTGTAAACGAAATAGAAAATCTATCTTTATAATTATCAACGATTCCAGTTTGGTCAAACATTACAACCAACATTACACTTTATATATTATATCCGCAATAAATAAGGTTTTTGTTACTCCACGCCCTTTTCCAGTTCCGGTCTTTGAGTAGAACCACAAACCAAAAAACAGGCAGGCAGTTCTTCAGAAACACTCCTTTAGCCTTGATTCTTTTTTTTTTCATTCAGTGTGGGCCGAAATCTGTGCACCGTACATCAAATTGCAGTAGTTAATTAATTATGCATTAATTAATAATTCATTAATTGCGAAAACATTTTCCACCGAAGACGTCTTCGAGATTCGGATCTGAATCGTTGTTGGAGATTTACGGGAGAAATAAAAACAAAGTATGACTATACTTGACACCCAAGAAATTAATTCCACAGTAATGGCATCTAAATTGTATCTTTAAAGTCTCCACTGCAAGAAAAATAAACTTGCACTGGCGACGACAGGTGACAGTGCCTTTCTTATGACGATGGTGAGCTGTTGTAAGATGCTTACGAAATCGGGAAATCGAAATCGAAAAAATTAAAAAAGTAAAAGAACAGACTACAGCAATCTTTTTCTGTATGCCGTAATCCTTCAGAACGTGGCAGGTCACTACTCTCCACAACTTCCTATCTTTTGTAGCTCTTAACAATCTTTGTCGTTTTATTATCACTCACCCTCCCTATTATGCCATCCATTTACAAAAGATCGTTAGGTAGGTTACTCGGTGTTTCCGTCTGTTTCTTCAGAACGTTGGCGATCATAACTCTCCACAACTTCTTATCCTTTGTAACTCTAGGTAGGCAATGTTTTTCTCCTTACATTTTCTGTTCTACCATTCATTTACTCGTTAGGTGGGATACCCTCTCTTCCAACAATAATGATTGTAAAAATAATCGCAGACAACAATAATGATTGTAAAAAAAAAACGCAATAATAGTAAAATAATAAAAAAAAAACAAAAACAACTTAACAAAATGGCGTCATTTTTGACAGTCTGGATAACATAATGTTAACATAAGATTTTACTGAATATATAAATTATAGGCTCAGTTCTGTATTGTTATTAAGTAATAAAATGTCCCCACCCTTAGAATAACTAAATAATAAAATGTCCCCACCGTTAGAATCACTAAATAATAAAATGTCCCCACCGTTAGAATAACTTAATAATAAAATGTCCCCACCCTTAGAATAACTAAATAATAAAATGTCCCCATCCTTGGACTAACTAATTATTATAATAATTGAAAAATAAATTCAAATTAATCATGCAAGTGGGAATTTATCACCTCATAAAATAAGTGTGCTGATTCAAATAAAGGCTCCTCCGGGAAACTTTATGCCATTTTAATAATTGTGGGATAAAATAATCGTGGCGCGGAGAAAATTATTTCCAGTTTTGATAGCGATCAAAAGCGTCTCTGAGTCCTTGCTGGAAAAGAATTATTTTCCACCCTCCACGCTCTATTCTACAAAATTTCGCTACTACCATGGAAAGTGCTCGAACAAAAAAATATCCCTTGAGTTCGACAGGTCTAACCTTCAAGCTTAGAACCCTCCATGCCACTTACATTGTAGCAACCCCCCCTCCACCTGACATTTTCTCTTTATTCCATTGGCGAGAAGTAAGTTCCACTCAAACAGCTCCTTCCAACGAACTATTGTTCTGTGGAAGCGACTCCCTAGAGGATGGTTCCCCGATCACTATAATCTTAACCTGTTCATGTCTAGAGTTAAACGTTATCTTCCCCTCCTATCCATATAAACTAACCCATAACGTAATCTTCTACCTCGAAAGGGCCCCGGACCTTGTTCAGGGTGAACAACAAAAAAGATGCTACTGGACATAAAATGGAGGAAATTGATTCGCACCCTAAAATTTCATTTTTAGTCAGAAAGATTTTCGATTACAAATACTTCCTCAAGTGTTGTACTCATTATGATAAGAACGTTGACCTTTGCTTCATATCTTGACTTGCTTTTGGTCTTTCTTTTCTTTCTTCCTTTCTTTCTTTCTTTCTTTCGTTCGTTCTTTCTCTTGTCCTTTCTTTCGTGTACTCATTATAAGGATGTTGACCTTTTCTTCATATCTTGACTGACTATCGTTCTTTCTTTCTTACTTTCTTTTTTTCTTTCGTTATTTCGTTCGTTCTTTCTTTTGTCCTTTCTTTCGTGTACTCATAAAGACGTTGATTTTTCCTTCATATCATGACTGGTTTTCTTTCTTTCTTTTTCGTTCGTTCGTTGTTTCTTTCTTTTGTCCTTTCTTTCTTTCGCCCTTTTGTTTCTTCTTTCTTTCGTCCTTTCGTCTGTTCTTTCTTTCTTTCTATCTTTCTTTTTTTCTTTCTTTCTTTCTTTCTTTCTTTCTTTCTTTCTTTCTTTCTTGTACTACTCATTATACGGACGTTGACCTTTCCTTCATATATTGACTGGTTTTCTTTCTTTCTTTTTCGTTCGTTCGTTCGTTGTTTCTTTCTTTTGTCCTTTCTTTCTTTCGCCCTTTTGTTTCTTCTTTCTTTCGTCCTTTCTTTCTTATTTAGTTTGATGCGTGATGATAAATACCTCCAAGGACTTGAAAATGTTATAAAATCGATGACTGTCCGTACCAGCTCTCTCTCTCTTTCTCTATCCCCACACCCTCTGTCTCTCTCTTATAAATACCCAGACAGTCTCCTGTGCGTCCCACTCACGCACACCTCTCAAGAAAACACGAACATAAACACAACCATGCAGTTTACCATCCCAAATACAAGTGCACATTTTAAGCTAAAGATTCGTCACTTGTTAGCAGTCGTGAAAAGAAAACAAAATACGACGACAGCTTTGTACTCAAATTACTGCTATGTACTCAGCACTAAGTTCATTCTATTGGTACCGTTTGTTTGCTTATCATTATAGCACTAACAAATTCTTTTAACTAATAACTCATTAACTAATGGCAACCGTTGCAAACAACATACATATATTATGGGATTGGAATGTAGGAATGGCAGGTTTATGGATAGAATAAGGTGTGTACCGTTAATATGAAAAAGAAAATGGGGAAAATCGAGCTTAAATTCTGAAGATTGTTCACTTCTTCGGTGAGATGCTAAAAGGTGTTAAATACATGTTTTGTAAAATGAGAAGAAAAAAAAACATTGAAAAGAGCCGTTTTCCATAACACGATGTTTTAAAAACTGGGACCTAACTTCACACAAAGGCTTTCTGTAACTAGGAAGATTTAAGGAAAACAGAAAGGAAAAGGACGCCTATACAGGATGTCCCCTCAAAATTGACATCCTTTTGTACACTAATGACACAGCCAGTTCTCGCTCAAATGATTTCAAAGTTGAACAAAATGTGTAAAAATTAATGCTTAATTTTTTTCTTCAAAGAGGAAAGTTGTCTGTGGAGGGCAAAGGGATCCAGACGACCCACCAACATTAGAAGATATCAACCAGGTTCGGAAAACATTTGTACAAAGCCACAGAAAGTCTGTAAGAAGAGCAACAATGGAAACACAGATTCCTCGTACGACACTTTGGAGCTGGACAATGTTACGCAAGACATGCTACAACGTGTTTGGCAAGAACTGGAACACCGACTTAGCGCGTGTCGTGCCACAGGTTGTGTGCATATTGAACATTTGTGAAATCGTTTATGAAATCTACATCCCTTTGCATTTCTTGTTCGAATTTTGATAAATATATCTTATATTGTTCAACATGAAGCCTATTTTATTTCGTTTGATTGGGACATGTAGTTACTGAAATATTCATATTTTTAAATCATGTCAATTTGGCTTGTGGGGGCGGTCACCCTGTACCTAGAAACTGAAAGAGACAGTTGAAACTTCTAAGACATATAACGAGGAAAGAGGGCTTGTAAAATTTGACTCTCAGAAGACATATTGAAGTCAAGAGGGACAGAGAAAAGCCGCGAATAACGTACCTAACGAGCTTATGTAAACAGTTGACAGAACAGAGAGTAGGAGTTACAGCCAAAAGACAAAGAGCTACAACGAACTGGAAGTTGTGGAGAGCCATAATCGTTCACATTGTTAGAGAACACGACACATAGAAGAATCAGAATAAGGGATCGGGTTGCTCATTTCAAAAATAGAAAAACATGCAAGAAGAGCAAACGTCATCTTTTCGGGTCACATCGACGACTTTCAGAACTTGGGGGTGGGGTTGAGGAGCGTGGGACTACTTCTTAATTGCTGTTGTTCCTAGGAACATCCTGATACGGGATGGTAGCACCTGTTAAGGTCCCAGCTATGAGTAAATAGTGAGCCCCCAGACAAAGACACTAGGAAAGTATAAAAATACATTTTTATAGTAAAATTACCAGCAATACACTTTTATAAAAAATAACAATAATACATTTTTGTAATCAAGTTACCAGAAATTCATTTTTATAAAAAAAAAATACCAACAAATTATGTGCAAAATATCTGTAGTTGAAGGCATAAAATTGCATTCAAAATATTTAGATTTCGGCATTAAATAACCCATACAGGTCGATATGCCGCTAAAAACTAAAACAACCAAACCAAACTTTCTAAACAGAAGAATGTTCACCTGTATAACGTGCGCCTGGTGTAATATAACGAATGAGAAATCGTCAAGCCGAGTTCGAATAACTGTCTAGTTTCGTTATATTCACTTTAACGCAAATACCCTTGGGGAAGTGATGAATCCACATCTGTTCTCCATATCCCAGAAACTATGCGTTTAATTGTCCTTCTTCTAGCCTGGTTAGTAAAGGAGAACACTGAATTCAAAAACTGTATGTAGCCCTTGTGAAGCACATACAATGTATCAAATGAATTGACTGTGGAACTCGTAATGACTTTATGATCCTGGCTGATTTTGCATTCACCACGTAGAAGTGAGGTTACCACAAATCTTACCAGAAAAAATGTGTCCGTGTAAAATGATTAATGAGAGAATTTAGAATGATAAATTCTTCCCATCATATGAGGTGTCGAGCAGCTCAGTTCATAGAACCGAACAATCAGACTATCCGTATATATGATTTAATGATTGTGGTGAAGGCTTGTACAGAACCTACCAAACTTTTTGGAAGAACTGAATACACTGATGAACATACGAACGACCCTCCTCAGGTTTTAAATCCAGAGGTGTCGTTCTCCTAGATTGGTTACCAAACAAGGCTATGACGCCCAGTCAGTTCTTCGATTTACTCATGCATGTTTGGTGGGGGGACACGTGGATTCATACCTTCCCAAGGGTTCTTTACGTGTAAGTGAATGTACAGAATTTGACTAGAATTCGAACTCGGCTCTCCGATTTCTCATTACAATTCGCATCCATCAGTATATATATATATATATATACACACACACAGAGGTCGCGATGGGGAAATTCTCGCCATTTTATATTTTTAATTTCGCGTATGCACGTTGTTTTTTTTATTTTTTGTCGACAGCACAGTATAGTAGGGTCAGTTGGGTATCGTCTGTGAGAAAAACAGCACCATGACGCAATTCACTTCGCCAGAAATTTTGAAACGGCTTGCTGTACTGCTTGGCGTTAACGCCGGAAGCTCTAATACGGATATTTCAGAGTATTTTAGTGGCAATCTGTGAACAGTGCAGAGGATTCGGAAAGAGTTGGATGAGTCTAATGGTGATTACAAGTGTATTCGAAGTGATCGCTAATAATGGCGACGTTATGCCTCCATTCATCGTCCCACTGGGCGTCAAACTCAACTCGGAGACACATCAAGTGCCTTGGGGAGGTAGTGCTGCCCTGGTTAAGAGAATGGCTGCTGGAAAACCCTATATCTGGCAACAGAACTCTGCATTATGCCACACCAGCAGGAGGACCCAATCATGGCTATCAGACAATTTCTGCGACCACATCACCCCTTACATCTGGTAACCTAACTCCCCAGGCTGCAACCCCCTTGATTATAATATGTCGGGCGTAGTTGAGCGAGAGACCAACAAAACCTCTTGTAACAGCAAAGACGAACTTAAGGGAAAGTTTTGTGGCAGCATTTACAAATTTAAACAAGGAAACCATCCAGAAAAGTTGCAAGAGGTCCTAAAGTTGTCTGAAGGCCGTGGTTGAAGCTAATGGCGATTTTATTGAATAAATTTACTCTTTAGTATTTCAAGACATTTTTGTGTAATTTTGGTAAATATATTTGTTAAAATGACATATCAATCTACTAAACCATCAAAAAAAAATTTAAACAGCGAAACCCTCAACATAACTGACTACAAACGAACTTCGATGAAAATTTAATATTTCGGTTATGAACATGTTAATATCATAGACTTTTTTCATTGCAATTTGCTGTATAACACATTTTACAACAAATACGTTCAATAAAAGGAAAATTTTGTGGAGGAATAATTTTTACAGATTAGAATTCATTAGACTTTTCTTTACCCACAACATTTGTCAGAAACGAAAAATAATATTTTATCACTTTAGAATGGGGTCCTGTTTATAATATAAATGCAATGCTTTTAAAGAGTTATCTGTACTTTATTTTTATTTACAACTGTGCTTACGTCATTAATTAGCGCATAATACTTATGATGTTCTTTTCCCTAATTCGTAATAGTACGCAATTATCAATGACGTAATCATAATATGAAACTTGACAAAAGAACAACTTGAGCCGATTATTATTATTATTATTATGATAATTACATTATAAAATAATAGCGTATATTTCCACGTATAAGACGATCGTTAAATCTCAAAATTCACTCTTATAAATTGAAGGTCGTCTTATACTATTAGGTTGGTGCCAAAAATAATATCGTTTTTTGACGTTAAAATATACGTCAAAAAACGATATTATTTTTGCACCAACCTAATACAAAAGAAACCTTAAATTCTGAGTGATGTCTATCGGTAGGCTAACCTCAGCCCCGTGCGATAACCAATAACGTACATGAAAAGATTCACATTAACAGATAAACTGATAATAAAACAGAAACCATTTTTAACTCATATATTTATTGGTATAACTTCATAATAATTTTGCCTATTCGAAGAATAATTCTATATCAATGAAATCAATTTGCGCAAGCTCAGCTGAGAAAAATGTAAATATCGAATTATGATTGCGGCAACTTTTATCTTTCGCTAAACTTTCAATAATGACCATGTTAGTGTTGATTAGGACAATAATAACATTTAGAATAATATAATATTCATTTCTCATTAAAATTTATCGTAAATTAAACATTATCGTACTGTTATCAATGGTATTTTGTGATTGTCGATGAAGTATAAGTAAATGGCCATTAGTACACCAGACTGATTGTAACTGTTTAGAGACAGGAAAAGAAAAGAAGGAAGAAGAAGAAGAATTAGTATTTGCAAGAGATCACGTGAGGAAGCGTAAACAAAACAATGGTTACCATTTTAGGAGATCCGTGTAGGAAAACCATGATATAGAATCGATTTTGTTATTGCGTTTATTTTGAATTTCTAAGGATCCAGTATCATTTCCAATAACATCATCTTTATATAATCAATAAGAAGTCGTCTTATACTACAGGTATAGGATAAATTTGCTTTATTTTCTACCTCGTCTTATCTAAAACCCTTATACGTGGGAATATACGGTATATAAAATGCAATTTCATTTTATACGAAGGTTCGTCAAAAGAATTGTCCGTTCTAATTGATTTTAAAAGTATTAACCAGAATTCCTAGATGATAAATTGGCATTGTCACCTCTTTTCCTACTTATAATGCTCTTTCAAAATTACTGCGCCTCTGAACATCCGTAGAAAGCAGAGAACGTTCATAGAATGCATTTTATTTCAGGAGAAACGGCTAAAAACATTCTCATTAAATGGTTGCCAGAAAGGCTCATTTAGTGTCAGAAGAGGTATGGAGATGGGTTGGAAGAGTTAATGGCAATTCTAGAGAGAAAGGAGAAAATGACCCGAGTGATAAGTAAAACCACCACATCATACCCACCCCACCCCACCCCACCCCCTAGCGCTAAACCAGTTCCTGATGTGAATATGGATAAGGTCAAACAGACTGATGACCTCATTACAGCTGAGATAAGAATTACAAAATTCTTTGAAAGCTTTTCGGCGAGCTATGGCCGTGTTTGTAGTTTACCGCATATTCTTGGCTTCTCGGTGATTTGTGCCAAATTAGTTGTCAGAATACGGACAGAATCCATGAAGGAGTAGAGAGTACTCTCTATCCAAGAGTTTATTGAGTTACACAACACCAATTGCAACTTCCTAATGAAAGCAACGAAGGCAAATACTCTGAGTCTATCATAAAAATCCAGAATGTGCAAATAATAAATTCTAAACATTTTAAATTCAACGGCGTAAGGATGATTTATAATATATTTAACATATCTGATAAGGATGTTTAGACAAGCAAGATTGCTTAGTTCCACCAAATCAGACATTCACAGCTAGAACGTACACGGAGTCGAGATCTTCATTGCCCGTTGTATTCCATTAGTAAGGAAGAAGTTCCAATCAAACAGCTTCTTCACTGAAACTGTTGTGGGTCAGACACACGAAAGTATGTTTTCCAGATCACTACAATCTCAACCACTTCAAGTCGAGGGTCAACCGTTATATATCCTACATATCCTCATAATATGCAACTTTTTCTTCCTTTTTTAAGGTTCTTACAACAATCTCATTCGGTAATTCTCTATCTTGAGTGGACCTCAGACATTGTATTGAGTGAATTGAGTGTAGTATCTGCCCTCGAACAGATAAACTACAGTTCATCTCTCAGTTGTGTTACTGTCTTCGGATCTGGGGTCACCAGTAATACCGATGCCAGCACAACAGATGTTTGCAGGGTTGGGGGATATTTTTGCATCTGACTCGTCTGTACACTTTCGGGCTTCTCACATTAAACTGACCTTGCGTTGGGGGGCGGCAAGAAAATACAGTCGCTTCTCGGCGTTTTGGCTGAGATCAAAGTGTAGTATTTGTTCTTATCAGTTTAATCTGATTCTCTCTCTCTCTCTCTCTCTCCCCACTTCTATCTTCCCCACTTTCTTTCTTTCATTTTCTCAGTGAAACCAAGTAGTGTTCTTTTCCCCTTTTTCTATATGATCAAATAGTCCATTGAGTTATCGGCAGGGGGTAACGGAGGGAGGGACAAGCACAATAATAATAATAATAATAATAAGAAGAAGAAGAAGAAGAAGAAGAAAAAGAATGGTACCATAGGATCAAAACACCGTGAAGGCGCAACAACGAAATTTTGGAGAAAAAAGAAACAAAAAGGAAGCTAATACTTAACATCAGGAAGAAACAGTTAAGGTTTCTGGGGCACATAATGAGGAAGGAAGGCCTGGAAATTCTGATACTCATGGGACAGAGTGAAGGCAAGTGGGAAACTTAAAAACAACGCAGAGCATATATAGTGAGCTTGAGTAAATAGATGGTGGAACAGAGCTTAGTAGAAATAACAGAAAACAAAGTTTATTAAGAGCTACAAGGTATAGGAAGTTTTGGAGAGCCATGATCGCCTACATCCTGAGGTGAGATGGCACATAAAGAAAGAGAAGAAGCCATTTGAAATTGCTTTATTTTTCAGAAAATTAAAAATGAATTATTTTGCAAACGGGTTTTTGCTTTGTGTAAATAAACAACGTAGAAAATGTCTTCTACATTGATGTTATTATATTCTTTTTCTAAAATTGAAATGTCTCTAACCTAAACGAGACAATTGGGGATAGGTTCATACAGAACAAGAAAGAGATTGGTTCAGTGCACGAAACAATTCCGAGCGGTAGGTTTCCGAATTCCAGAAGAGTCAAAGAAATCTCTCCGTTGAAATCCTAAAAGCGTTTTCGTACAAGATCTCTCTTTTCCAATGCGAATGAAACGAAGCAGTGTACTCTCTAGTCACACATTTCACGGACGCAGGCAATCAAAAGAAAGCTTCATATGCGCATCGACCCAATTTTACAATGACGACGGTATCCAGTGAATGCCGAAGGAGAATTCATCTAGCGTGAGAAAGGGGCGTATTTTTTAACCAATGGCTGCTTTGCGCCTGTCCCCAGCCCGATTTGATGCGTTTCTGCGACATTGAATGACTCAACAGACGATTTTCCTGCCTCCATTTACTTCCTGTTTTTTCATTCAGATTTCAATTTGAAAACCACCTTCCTGGTAGGAAGAAAAAAAAAAAAATGAAAAAAGAAGAAAATTAAGCAAAGAAAACGAAAAAGTAAAAATTGTTATCTCACATAGTCACACTGGTATCGACTGAAACATTTTCTAGGATCAGATCAGCACTCACCAAAATTTTCATTGCTTTCATATTTAACGGGAAAAATGCATATAAAATTCGCTAAAAAGTTATCATACGATGATGGAAAAATGCCCCAAGCTTAATAAAAACAAAATATTATCATCAAAATCTTTATGTTATTATTAAGAAAAAAGACCGAAGGAGTTTTTGATTATCAAATTATATTTTTATCTTACATTTTTATTTCGTTAAAGACCATTTTTTTTGCGTCACCAGTTGGGGGGGGGGGGGATCAAAGGTTAATATAGGAAATTGTAGTGTTTTTTTTTTGTTTTTTTTTTGGAAAACATTCATTTTGAAATTCTTGCAAAAATCAAATAATTAGTGCTATCACACACACACACACACACATATATATATACGCGTTTGTCTGTCTGTGACACACACACACATATATATATTATAAATTCATCAATCATTCATACAAAAAACAAATATAGAAGTTAATGATTTAAATGGCGAGAATACTTCGTCGCAAACAATCTAAATAAGATACATCAACCCCGAACCTGTATATGAATGATATGATCCCCGTTTATAAATTCCAGTTCCATAAGGTCTTTTTAACTTTTTACAAGCTTTCGTCTGTTCCTACAGACATCATCAGGTATGGAAGTAGATTTTGTTCTTGTTTTTACTTCTCAGTAATAAGAGGACAACGAAAATAGAGATGTAATCCGAAAAAATGCTATGAGAAATGTGTTATTGTTTTGGAACGTGCGGTCGCAACGCTGAGTTTGAATTTAAATTTTAAGGTTCTGCATTATATATATATATTACATGAGTTTTCTTTTCAAAACAGACACCAAAGCACCAATTACTTCGAATTAAAATAAAATAATGTATATATATATATATATATATATATATATATATATATATATATATATATATATATATATATTATTTTATTTTATTTATTTTAATTTGATTATTGCTTAAATGGCAAAGTAAACATTTCTTTATAGGTCTGCTCTTATCCATTATTTCATTTTTCTTGTTTAGTAATTTGTTCTGGTTTCTAACTATCAGGGTAGAATTTAAGCTAGTTCCTGCGGAGGACACTTGATTGGGTCTTCATCAGAGTAGGTAGGGTGCGGTAGATAAGATAGGTAACAATAATTTACAGAAGAACTCAAAATTGTTCGCTGCATTTAAGTATTGTATCAATATTTATGCTTACTTTTAAAAGTTTAACGATAATTCTTCGGTTGTGATATAATCTAAAAAGAAATTTGATGTACGTGGATCCTTACTTTCCGTACAAACAATTATTTTTTATTTCATGGCTGACTTGAATGAATTACAAAAAACACGTAAAAAATCGCCAAAAACAATTGCAGTAATGAAAACTTGGAAATCCAAAATTTCAGGATTGCGGGTCTGGATCCAATCCAGAATGTTTTTAATTTCCTCACTGAGCACTGAGTTGGCCTGATTTCAAAATGGCACGATATGTTGGGCTACGGCCTCTAAGAGTAAAGTTGAAAAAGTGTGACACACTGACATCCACATTTATTATATATATATATATATATATATATATATATATATATATATATATATATATGCATGTTTCATTAAAAACAACAGACAAGGTACTACGGTTAAGCTTTTTATTTAATTCTTTTGTGTTCTAACAAGAGCTTTCTTTTCTGGACAAAGATTGTGTAAGAACTGTCCAAATGTTTTATATTTCCGAACGCTTTCGGCTATACCATCAGCCATTATCAAGGATGATTCGATTTTTCAGCTAAATTGTGTGCGTTCTGTGTATGTCTTAGTGTGTGGTAGGGATGTTTTTAATTTCCGAATACGGTTAGCACATTGTTCGTAGTTAATATTGTTAAGAGTTGGCTTTTTCTTATTTATTATTAAAGCTTCCATTACTTTTAGTCTTTTTTGCAGGTGAATGCAGTTAATATATTTGTGTTTTCTACTAGTATGTTCCTAATGGAGTCGGGTAAATTTGTGTGTGTGTTTAAATGGGTTCTAATGGAGCTGTGATCAGACAGGTATAACGTAAGACGTCTGTATAAGCATTTAGTTGTGTAACCGATGTAATTACTTATGAGTCCGGTTTGATCAGGAACTCAGTTCCTTAAGAGGCATTTGAACTCATAGATAATGTTCGTTCTTTGTAATTTTGACTTAGTTGGTGTGTTGTTATTTTTGAGGATAAGGTTGCCTGTCTTAAATATTTTATAATAGATAATAAATTTGATATTTTATTCGGATTAATTGTAGTAACTTGTCTGTCGTTTTTAAATTAAACATTCATAAAGGAAGGATTGCTACCTAAATATACAACTATATATATATATATATATATATATATATATATATATTGCAGTGTTACATCAGGTAATCATGATGTTACCCAACTCGTCATTCCCCAAATATATATATAATAAACATATATATATATATATATACATATAAAAGTGAACATAGAAGTCAACACTTAGATGCGACAGTCTGTTTCATGCTATATGCAATCGTCAGGCCACATGTGCTGTTATTTTTCTCGGCTATTTATATATATACGGGTCAGTGGTGCATTGTGGGAAGTCTATTATGGCGGTTGTTTTAACGGAAGTCGTTTATTTATTTCGGTTAAATTATTTTGCTTGTTTTTTATTTTTTGTTTCTTATTTTATTTATTTATTTATTTATTTTTTTTAATCGATGTTTTTATTAACGTAGTAAAAATTTGTTTATGTCACTTATTTAATAGTTTTGTTTTGGTTTGAGAATTTAATTAAAGCTATTTATTCGATTTTGGGGTTGATTATTGTAGTTTGTTCTAACTATTATTTTGGCAGGAACAGTTTTTAATTTGTGTTTATTCGGGTTGATTATTTTTATTTGTTTTTTCTAACGGTAACTTTATCGGGATTGGTTTGTTTATTTATTTACTTGGATGAATTTAGGTTAATTTATTTTACTTGTATATTTTCTCGTTTTCGGTTTTTCGATTTTTAAGTAACGTAGTATTTATTTATTTATTATTATTATTATTATTATTGTTATTATTATTTTTTTATCGTTATATAACAGTTATAGGTATTTTTTTCGTCCGATTTTTTTGGCTCGATTTTTTAGTCTAACTAATATTTTGGTCATAATGGTTTGCTAATTTGTTTATTATTTACTTTATTTACTTGGGTTCGTTTTTTTTTTTATTATTATTATTATTCTTTTTCGTCTATTCTAACAGGTGTGATTTGATAATTTGTTTGAATTAATTAGTTTTGCTTATTTTATTGTTAATTTGTTTATTTGTTTATTTATTTGTTTTTATTTTGTTTTTTTCGTTTTCAATTTTTTAAGTAACGTAGTAAAAATTTGTTTTCATGTCTGCATTTTGAGATGAGTTCGGATCTTTTATTTAATAATTTATTTTGGTCTGGGAAAGTAATGATAGCTATTTTTTCTTCCAAGCAAAGTTTGCAAGTTTTTGATTGATTGTTGAAGGCTGATGATCTTTTCCTTATTTTCCAAGATATGTTTGCTGTGATGTGCGTTTTGTTTTTAATTCCCCAGATATACTTAGAAAGCATTGTACTGTTCGGATATTTGCTGTTTGTGAAAGATGTTTTGTGTGTATAATTTCTTTGTTTCCAGGGACCTTCAGTTTATATATATATATATATATATATATATATATATATATATATATATATATATATATATAATAAACACACATACACACACAACATATATATATACATATATATATATATATATATATATATATATATATATATATATATATATATAAGAGGATCAATACAATTATTCTTGTCGGGAGTTCCGTTAAAATGAGAAATTGAAAAATGACGAACCTCTGAGTAGAATTAGAAGTAAAAACGTTCAATTCTCACTGAAAAGTATTTAAAGTTTTTACTTCTAATTTTAATAATTATATATGATTACTAAGACTTATTTTTATTTTCTCAAGCCATTAATAGTGAGTTTGATAGATCACGTGACTTCGTAACAACAGTTATGTAGCCAAGCGAATTGGAAGTTCTTTACAAGGCCGCTCCTGACTAGAATTGAAGTCACCAACAATATCTTGTACGCACTAGCGTTTGCTTCCTTTTTTTTTCAGTTCACTTCGAGCAGCTGTTCTTCTCAAAAGGTTGACGGTTGTAATTGTATTGCTAAAATGGTGGAATAGAAGTCGAAATCGTTAGTCTTCTGTGATAGTTGTGAATGGATCAATAAAAAAAAAAGAAATCATGACAGAGTGAGCGAAAGGGGATGGGAGGGAAGAAGGAAGGAAGAAAAGAAAGAAGAATAAAAGATCTTCGAAACAAACAAGCGCGCACGCGAACCTACACATTGTATTGCTCTGTTGTGTAACAATAAAGGGGAGGAGAATGAAACTGATGAATGAATGAATGAATGAATGAATGAATTAATGTATAAATGAATGAATGAAAGTTGGCGCTCGGAACTAGGTTCATTGATGCAATCGGAAGGTGGAGGGTCGGTAAAAAAAACCGCGAATTATTTCTATTGCATGACAAAGACAAAAATAAACTGAAGAAGGAAAGAAAGAAAGAAAACCGCTAGAAATAAATAAATAAAGTAAAAAAGAATGAAAGCTAAAAAGAAAGAAAACTATAAAGGGAGAAAGAAAACTTGAAAAAAATGAAATTGAAAGGGACAGAACGAACGCTAATATATATATATATATATATATATATATATATATATATATATATATATATATATATATATATAGAGAGAGAGAGAGAGAGAGAGAGAGACAGACAGAAAGAATGAAAGTAAGAAGTATAGAATGAAAGAAAGAAATATAGAATGAAGGAAAGAAAGAAAAACTAGAAAGAAAGGAAGTTAAAAAGAAAGAAAGAACTCTTAAAAATATAAAAAAAAGAAACGAAAGAAAGAAAAGAAAGAATAAAAGAAAGAATGAAGAAAGAAGAGTAGTAAAAAGTAAAATAGAAAACTAGAAAAAAAAAACCCAAAGACTTATAAAAAAAATCTGCACTTCAGTTAAGCAACCAACGAAGAAAAGATTTTTCCATTTTTTTTTTTTTTCGAACAGAGAAAAAATATTTCGTTATGCATACAAATTATAACAAATCTAATTTCGAAATATTTATATTTTTGATAAATTTTTGCTGAATTCATTTTAAAAAAAAAACCTTCAGAAATGGATTTATATGGCAAAAAATCATTACAATGGAATTTTCAGATTTAATGACATGAATAAAAACAAAAGAAAAAAAAACTAATCTTAGCTGCGGCGTTTCAACCTCTGATGAACTTTATTCTCCAGAGTGACGCTATCGAATTTTATCAAAATATAAATCTACGCTCCGGATATTTTCAAATATCTCCATTCCAGAAAGAATTAGTCTTTTCCAAAGCCAACATACATGACTCTAAAAATGTTAAAACATTAAAAGAAAACGGTTAAATTCATAAGCATTTATTGTTTAGAATCTATAAGGCATAAATTAATCTCAAACTCAAATAACATAAGTAATAATTACATTATTCAAAAAAATTATCATTTACTCCTTTTTGTTTATTAAATTATGTCAATTAGAATCTTCCATAATTTGCCTACACTTTTCAGTTAACCTGATGAATATTTATAAGTATTTATTAATTGGATTTAAAAAAAAAGAAAAAACTAACACCATTACTTTTGTTTATAAATACTTGTTACAAAATTTTCATTGATAAAGTCCATCAGAGGATGAAAGGCGTTGGCTAAATTGAGTTTTCCTTCTGAAACATTATTTTTAGAGGATGGCCGTATTTAAATAGACGCTCCGTTTTTTTTTTTTTTTTTTTTTTTTTTTTTTTGCAGTGTTTACTTCATGTACCGGCCTGCACTCTTTGAAAAAAATTTAACAGAGAAAATGTGCTCTCCCGCAGAATTCAAACTTGGACCTCTTTTGTAGAAGAAATCTGATTGGGCGTGCTTTGACCGCTCAGCTACCGGTAGCTTCTTAATTCAAGCAAGGTTCTATTTGCCTTCAAAGCACATTCACGCGTTCAAATTTTCTCGAAAGTCATATATGCGTAGTTTCGTATCTGAAAAGTAAGCAAAACTATTTCTATAGAATTGCTACTAATAAACGTTATATTTAGTGAATATATATATATATATATATATATATATATATATATATATATATATATGTGTGTGTGTGTGTGTGTGTGTGTTTGTATGTATGTATGTATATATATATATTTATATATTATACATATATATGTGTGTGTGTGTGTATATTAACCACTAATATTATCTCTCTCTCTCTCTCTCTATATATATATATATATATATATATATGTGTGTGTGTGTGTGTGTATGTACAGAAAGGCATATATATATATATATATATATATATATATATATATATATATATATGCCTTTCTGTACATACACACACACAATTCGATCATTGTCAAGACGATTCCTCCAAGTAACATTGAAAAGCCACTCTCGGCATGAGAATGTAGGTTGTTTCCAATCTTTTTTTCCAGCTAAGAGCTAAAGGTCTATGCTGAGTAGACATAAAATAGAACAGAGATAAGTTACTTCAAAGAGGCTCGTTTTCATATTATCCTGAAGTCTAGATTTCCGAACTAGAGATAACTTGTCGACGGCACCTCAATGCGTGTGTGCGACATTCCTTTCGCAGTTAGGTAAGTAAAGTCTATTACACAGTTGAGAGGTGTGCCAAATACTATTTTGATTGTCCCATTTTGATTTAATCTTATGTATAAGGTGAGGCAAAGTCGGACACCCTAGGGGGATAATTTATTAAAAGTATAACTAAACATGAACTTTTTATTTACTAGTTATTGAACTAGTTATATGTGCTGTTCAAATTGTCCTCCTTTTTCAAAACACATTTCAATTTTGTGCAATTCTGTGCAGAGAGTTTCTTCTGTCATTTTACGGCATTCATAATGAATTCTTTCTTTAAGTTCCCCAATATTTATTGAACACGTCTGATAAACAACTGATTTCAAATGACCCCACAGAAAAAAAAGCAAAACAACGATGTGAGGTCTAGTGACCTCGCTGGCTACTCAAAAGGATCTATCAAAACAGACATTTAAAATATGATTAATTAATCAACTCCTAGGGTGCGCGATTTTTGCCTCACTTTGTATTCTGTTTAGTCTGAGTTAACATAGAGACCGATGTCTTTGAATGTTCAAGACTACGAGGAAGGGTTTCTACTTGGCTAATTATATCGGAGAATAGCACTAAATCTTCAGCATTATCTGCATCTATGATTTCTGTGGCAGGATATCTGTTATTCTTTCGTTGGTGTAGTGTGAATACATTGCCTTTAATGGTATCGTCTGAAGTTGTCAGAATGTAATCCAAGGAAATAATAAAGATATATTCTGCTAAAGGTTTACCCTGTACCTCTTGCAACAATTTCAAAGACATCTCTTTCACCATCTGGAGATCGTACCATTGAATATGTATTAGGTTGGTGCAAAAATAATGACGTAAAAATGTCGTTTTTTTACGTATTTTTTACGTCAAAAAACGACATTATTACGTCATTATTTTTGCACCAACCTAATATTTTTGCAGAGCGTCATAATGGCTTTTACTGAATCAATTGGTACGTCATACCAAATGGTATGCCATATGCTAGCAGTATTCCTTCAATTTTACTTCTATGAATCAAGACAAAGCCCTTGGAGAAATCAGTGAATATCAGAACAGCAGAAAAGAATTTTAGCTTTCACACCTGTAATTTACCTGTTGTTAATTCCAGATTTCCTCTCATTTAATTGATACATTATTCGCTTGATATTATTTATTTTTATATTATTTTTAATATTAGTTTTTATTATTTTATTTTATTACTTTATTTTTTTATTATTACTTTTTTTTATAAACTTTTCTATGCCATTTATTTTATCTGCCGAAGAATATTTAACCTAAGAAGTCGTAGATTTCAGCGACAACCAACAAAATAAAAGAAAAAAATGTTCGTGGCATATTTATTAGCTTCAATAAATTGAATTTGTTTCATTATTAACGAGCCTCTCCTGCCAGGTACCCAAAATAGAAGCACAGGTTTCTTCGTCTTTGTAAGCTTTAGCAGTCAATTCTTGTAAAATAGGTATTATACCTTCGTGATCTATCTACACCCCACGTGATTTGTCTCTGTACTGGAAAATACGCCTCATATTTTATTTAGTTGGTATCACAATGTGTCGATCACGACGAAAATTCTGCCAGAATAGGAAATTTTATCGATAGATATGAACAGATCTGTATAAATAGATAGGCTGTATTGCTATTTTAGATTTTACAAGGACGTGAATTATATAGATTGTGTGTTAGCGACGTTCCAAGTTGTGGAATCAGCTCGCTTTAAAAATTCATTTTCGAAATACTATATGGAACATCGATTTGGCCGCACACAAATATATATCCCCTCATTGTTCGGTACTGATTTTGTAAGAAAAATTCAGAACAGAAATAGATTGGTCATAAAATGGCCCGCATGGGATTCCGTAGTAATTGAAATATATTCAGTATTATTGTTTGCCAGATAAAAACTGGGATCACAAAGATTTTATTAGTACGCAAGTGCATTGAGTGTGTTGTTAAATTTTAAGTCCCTTTTACATTGGTATATTCTTTGCTTTAAATTTCAGGATTTTCTGCCGATATGTTTTTGGGTGGTGGTGGTGGGACACTGTTTACATTATATATATATATATATATATATATATATATATATATATATATATATATATATATATATGCACTTTTTCATCCCACTATCATAAAAATACCGATATACGTAACCATAGATAAATCCAAAATTTAAAAATTAAGTTTGACGATAGCATGAAACCCAGGGTCACAAACTCACGTCAATCCAACTATATATATACATATCTATCTATCTATCTATCTATCTATCTATCTATCTATCTATCTCTATCTCTCTCTCTCTCTCTCTCTATATATATATATATATATATATATATATATATATATATATATATATATAAACAGAATACACACACATATATATACATATATCGTATGAGCCAGACATGAACACATATGATTTGATTATAGCGGTGAAGGCTTTGTGCAGAACTAGCCACACTTTTTGAAGGGCTGAATACAGCGTACCTGATGCACTACTTTCCACAAGGTCCCCAAACGACCCTCCGTCGATTTTGAATTCAGAGTTTTCCTTCTCCTAGTTGCCATCCAATTACCCAGAGCTGGAGGGAGAAGATGATTCATACCTTTGTGAATGTAATGGATTCGATTGGAGTCCGAGCCGCTACCAACTACTCCACCTTTCCTCCTCTCTATCCCTCTCTCTAAATATAGATATGGATATAGATATATATATATGTTTATACGTTATTTAAATAGAAACAATTTATTTAAGTAAATGCTCATTTTTTTAATAAACAGTGTTAATTACAACTGAATTTCGAGAACTTTCGTAGAAAATATGCCTTCTCCAACAGAAATCGAACCTGTGTCCTATACGGAACCGTCAATTGATCTGGCGTGCTATACCACTCAGCTACAAAGAAGCGTCTAGTTATTAAAGTCCAAATTAATGTTTTTAAACAATAAGTCTTCGACGATCTTTGTCGCACGATAATATCTGATCACGAAATGTACCTTAACGTAAACATTGACAACATATTATATATTTGAATGTTGTCAACATGTTTGATTCCTGTCGACGAACACATATTTTCTACGAATTTTCTTGAACATTCAGGCCAGTACATGTAATTAATACTGCTTATTTAAAAAAAATTAGCATTTATTTAAATAAATTGTATTTATTAAAATAACGTATAAAGAGAAAATATATTAAATAATTGTCGGACTTAATTCATTTCCTTATATATATATATATATATATATATATATATATATATATATATATATATATATATATGTATGTATGTATATGTACTACACACACACACACACACACACACACACGCATATATATATATATATATATATATATATATATATATATATATATAAATAATAAAGCTATCCCAAAATTCGCTGGAAAATGAAACAGGACTAGGGACCTTAACTTAATTCTATAATTGAAATTGAAGTTTTTACTTTCTGTTTTTGAAACATGGTAATTCCTTTGTAGCGATGGAACCATATTTTTAAATTAGTAAATTTACAATATATATATATGTGTGTGTGTGTGTATGCGTGTATATATATATATATAGATAGATAGATAGATAGATAGATAGATAGATAGATAGATAGAGTACTTAAACGTTATTTTTAGTGGATACTCGTATTTTAGTAGATGCTCCATTTATTTATTAAAGAGCATATTTATTTAATTTCGTCTACCGGCCTAAATATTCGAGAAATCTTATTAGGGAAAAATATACGCTCTCCGGCAGGATGTGTGTGTGTGTGTGTGTGAAGGGGAGAGAGAAAGAAATTGAAAGAGAATTCTAAATACCATATACAGGAGAAGGAAAGACAAGAGAATATGTTCAAAGGTTAGAAAAGAAAAGGTGAAAGATGGAAGACCTAATCACTTAATGTGGAACAGCGAGTCATAAAGAAGAAGAAGAAGAAGAAGAATGTGGTGGTGGGGTTGAAAGGAAGAAATAAAACGTAAAAGAGAGATAAGAACATCCTAAATGAACTCGATGGCAGGAAGACTGAGTGCAGAAGCACCAACACTGTGTGCGGAGAGTTAATGGCGCGTGGGATGCAATTAAAATTTCAAGTAAACATTCTTGACAAAATTATTACTAGTATCGATATTGTAAGGGAGAATAAGCGTGATCGGTTAACCGGGTGAGAGTAAAAGATTCGAAGGAAAAAACGATGAACCATAAGCCTACGAATAAAGAATAGTAACTGAATAATAATTGAAACAATCCCTAGAGATGAGGTTATTTATTTAAGCAAGAAGACAACGACTTCTGTGTAGAATTTGGTTGTGAGCTAAGGACACAGTCGCCTGTTCTTGAACAAAGAACCCATCGCATGTTGAAGATAAGATAGACTGTTACGAGTATTACCTAGAAGACACGGGAAAAGTGGAATTAAAAAAATAAATAGGTAGAATCAAGCATATAGATAATTCTCATATGCCCTGTAGCTTGAAGGTGGGAAGTTAACCATTGCTGCTGATGACAGTCGTTCGGTAAAGGATGTGCGGTTAGTGTGGCGGTTCAAAAAGTGAAATCGGTTAGCCGAGTTCTTAATATTCTTTTGTTTATTGTTACGTTGTTCTGGAATTTGTCATCAGTGGTCAACTGGAATTGTTTTGTTTCAATAAATTTTAATTTGTTAAAAAAATAAATACTTTCATAAAAAATAATTAAATTCTCAAATAACGAAATATTTAAATTTTAAAAACAGAAAAACTTTAAAATTATCGAATTTGACACCTTGATGGTGATGGTGAGTTTTTACAACAAAGTAGAGATTCTTATGTCCGTGGATTTTCCATTCAAAATATTCAAGTTTAATTCAATGATTAATACAAAAAAAAAAAAAAAAAAAAAAAAGGACATTTTTAAAATAGAAATGTTTTGAAAAACTTGTTTTTAAAAAGTTCTTTATATTCATTTTGGGTAATGTATGAATATTTTATTTTCTCTCCACCCCCCCCCCCCACACACCACGTATATATAAAGGCAAAGCATCACTGAAAAATCAAAATAATGGCAGATGGGTTGGGCGGGGGCATATCTCAACAACTGAGATATTTCAGATTTCAATATGTTGCCTAAATCAGGATAGGCAAATAACTTGGTGCCGCAGAGAGCAGCATTTATGCATCGTCCCGTTCACACTCCTCCCCGGTCTTTTAAACAGGAGTAGAGGTTTATCTCTTTTTTCCTGTTTAGGATTGGGTTTCCGGTTCCTTCAAAAGTCTACTTCAACTCTATACTCCTAATGCTTGCTTTTTCCTACGCTAATTTAACTCAAGACAGTAGCCCTCTACTTTGAGTGGCGCTTGGGCATTGTATTGGGTCAATACAATCCCTTCATCAATAGGATTGACGTTATACTTGAAATGAAACAGACGCTTGCCTGTATTTGTTACCCATTATTTTTCCAATTAACCCCAAGCAAAGTGATAATGCCATTAAGACACAAGTGGTTACTGAGAGTGAATGAAGATGAGATTTTAGAGAAGGACAATAAAAGAACAGAAGAAGGCTGGAGCATACAACAGCCGAAACGTTGTAATAAATATGGCGACAAAGATGAGAACAATAGTCCTAATAATGTAAATAGTGTCTAATGTGTTAGCTGACAGATCTTTGTAGCGTACTTTGTCGAACGCCTTTGTGTAGTCATAAAACACAGGTACCGGTTCTTCTGCATTTGTACATTTTGATAACATTCTGAGCATAAATATCACTTACCTTGTTCCGGTGTCTTTGATGAACCGGCATTGTTTTTGTCTAATCTTTCGCCTGATTCTTCTGCGCGTTCTATTCACAAGAATTCACACGGTTCCATCTAGCTATTTCAACAGTAAAACATAGATTGCCAACCTGATGGTACGCTTCAAGTCATGCAGTCGGGGATGGTACCAAGGAGGAAGACTATCCACAAAAATGACAGAATGGAGCCACATCACATCGGTGAGAAAGTGACTAAAGACGAGATGCCAGGGTAGGACCGGTCATATCACATGCCATTCTTTGGATTTTATCGAGAATCTCGAGATATATATAGCAATATTTAACGGTCCCCCCACGAGGAATGTATGTGGCAAAAGGCCGAGTTTAATGTGGGTTTCTCCGAGCCCGTAGGCTCGGCCAAAAATATACCCTTTGAACCCGCCTAGACGGATTCAGGGCCTGTCTACCTCCCCGGACGAAACCTTGCCCTTCGGCAAAGATTCGTCCGGGTTCCTCTCTGCCAAAGCAGAGAGTTCGACAGAAGTCGTACACAGAAGACGTACACAGTCAGAGACTGCGAGTTAACTGTAGACAGCTCTGATATATATAGCAGGTGCAGCAGACTAGATGTGGCAACAATATTCAATTCACTGACTAATGGTAGATTTATAAATGTTCAAGATGGTTTCTGACGAGAAAAATTATTTGACACGGCACAGTGAACCAACAAATTAAGAAAAAGAAACTGAACGCTGTGCCAAAGATAGTTTCTCCCAATACCACAAATTGCTACAAAACCAAAACATCAACCTGAAAACTCGAGTCATGTTCTAAAATAATCCCGTCAAATCTAGAGTGTTATATGAATGCAAATATCTAAACTGTCAATTGTATACAACCGCTTCCTAAGATCAATACTGAAGAGAGGCTTTGAGCGAGTAAAGCCTGAGGGTCTTGGCAAAGACCATCGTTCTTTGAACATTGTGAACTGGCGCTACAGATTCACAAAGAACTGTACCAAATAACAGAAAGCACATCACTTGAGAACTATCAGCAGCAGTAACAACTATTTGCGTGTGATGTCATGAATAACGACTAAGAAATCTAAGAGTAAAGTTCTAATTTCAGTCGGGTTCGTTAAATTCACTTACGGGCAACTACCATTTGGGAAGCTATGACTCTACCTCTTCTCCCGACCCCCGATCTGGGTTAATTAGTAGGACTTTTAGCAGGAGACCTAACAATGGATTCAATATAATCGTTCCACTCCGCTGAAAAAAAAGGCGTCGTCTGAAAGCGTTGCTCTCCTGCAATTGCTACAATATGAATTGATGTCGGAATTAAATGATATGAGTTATATCCCCTAAACATGTACAGCGGAATGTAAATAGCCTATCCCCAAATATTAAGGCTTTTGATTGATTTTTTACGGCTTCTCAACCTGGTTATTTAAAGCAATAAAATATTTTTAGATTATAACGATTTGGTGGAATAATAAGGATTTACTGATACAAGTCAGAACGAAATAAGTGTGTTTTTTTTTAATTTTTATTTTTTTATTTTTTGAGAGAGATTCGTTCATTTATTCAGCAATTTCGTATGATTACGATCTCTGTCTGTCTGTCTCTCCCTTTCTCTCTCTCTACACGGCAACTAAAAACATTGGCAAGGAAAATTAAAAGTTTCTAACGCTAACAGACTACTACCACTGCTACTACTGCTACTGTTACTGAAGTTTGCGCTCTTCGTTTTTATTCAAAAGAATGTCTAACAAATATTACTACATTTAATTTTACACACTCGGGTTGTATCGTAGAGAAACCGGTACGAAATTCACTGGCATGAATGAAGAGTAGAAGAATGAATGAAAAGGAAAGAATGAGCGAATAAAAGAATTAAGAAATTGGAGGAATAAAAGAATATATGAATGATCGGCAATCATGCAGAATGCCCGGATGTTCTCTAGTGTCAGAATGCGTGATTAAACGTCAAACTGTTTCTTCCTCTTTCCATTCCTTTCTTTCTTGTATTCAACTTAATTTTTCTTTCCTTTTCTTTTCTTTTTTCTTTTCTTTTCCTTTCTTTTCTTTTCTTTCTTTCTTTCTTTCTTTCTTTCTTACAGTCGTTCTTTTTCACATTTATTTCAATATCTATTCAAATTTAATGTATTTAAATATTTTTTCCTTCTTTCTCTATTTTCTTTCTTTCTTTCTTTCTTTTTTTTTCTTTCTTTCTTTTTCTCGTGAATCATATGTTATTGTCTATTTTTCATTTTCATTGTTTTCGATTTCTCTTTCTTTTTGGTTTTCATTAAGATGAGATGACATAAAATCCCCAAAGGTCAACAACAACAACAACAACAACAACAACAACAACAACAACAACAACAACAACAACAACAACAACAACAACAACAACAACAACAACAACAACAACAACAACAACAACAACAACAACAACAACAACAACAACAACAACAACAACAACAACAACAACAACAACAACAACAACAACAACAACAACAACAACAACAACAACAACAACAACAACAACAACAACAACAACAACAACAACAACAACAACAACAACAACAACAACAACAACAACAACAACAACAACAACAACAACAACAACAACAATAATAATAATAATAATAATAATAATAATATCAACAACAGTCAACACCGTCTTCTTTCTCTTGTTCTTCCGTATCTGTGGATACGATAAAAAAAACAAAAACATTCCTAGTGAGGATTGAACTCTAAGCCGCCATTGCTCTGTATTTACTTGATGCCCTCAGTTTTTATTTTGATCATTTTCCCTTTAATTATAAAATCTTCCGATATAGTAATAGTAGTAGTAGTAGCAGTAGTAGTAGCAGTAGTAGTAGTAGCAGTAGTACTAGCAGTAATAGTTTCACTCAAAGGACAAAATGTTCAATAGCTTTTACAATATCGCTACTACTCTCTGTTTTCTGTAAAATTAGTTTGATTTTTTAAATAAGCAATAATAATAATAATAATAATAATATAATAATAATAATAATAATAATAATAATAATAATAATAATAATAATAATAATAATGGCTTCATGACACAAACCAGAAGCATAGTTAAAGATAAAAGATCAAATCTGGTTAAAAAGAATTCAAATAATAGTAATAATAATAATAATAATAACAATAATAATAATAATAATAATAACAATAATAATAATAATAATAATAACAACCTACTTCTTTGGCTTCTTTTTCTTCTTCGATTTTTTCTTCCCAGACATGAACAGACACACATGCTTAAACATAAACACTTATGCACCCGTAGCCTAGATGCACGCACGCACACATACAATATATACTTTTTTCCTAAATCCCTGTGTTTCAAAAACAATAACGGCTGATATGTTTTTCCCTTTCGTGATGAGAAGGAAAAACAAGCAGATTAATTACTAAGTCGAAAAGGAAATCGATTACGAAATTCAATCGATTTAAAAACAATTTGGTGGTAGGGTGCGATCTTTCATCTACGCGTATTGGAACAAGAGTGCGTGCGTGCGTGTGAGTGTGTTTAATGCCAAACGAGTATTCTTACCTGACTATACATACTCGTTTACTTGTGTGTGTAGACCCATAGTAATTCTTTGGCAAAAACACATTTTACATTCAGGTGCGCTTAGAAATGCTTCAGTACTTAAATCGTATTGGAACGTTCGCCTTATCTTATACTACACGTTGATCCCATCCTGATGATCAAAAGATGAATAAAAATAACTTTATTTGCTCTGGCTGCTCGGTCAATGAATGTCGAATGTTTCCTTATAAGGAAATGAATAATATTACCATTACCATTAGAGATTGGGGGAACAGATACTACACTTTGATCCCATCCTGATGATCAAAAGATGAATAAAAATAACTCTAGTTGCACTGGCTGCTCGGTCAATGAATGCCGAATGTTTCCTTATAAGGAAATAGATAATATTATCATTACCATTAGAGATAGAGGGAACAGATACTACACTTTGATCCCATACTGATGATCAAAAGATGAATAAAAATAACTCTAGTTGCACTGGCAGCTCGGTCAATGAATGCCGAATGTTTCCTTATAAGGAAAAGGATAATATTACCATTACCATTAGAGATTGGGGGAACAGATACTACACTTTGATCCCATCCTGATTATCAAAAGATGAACAAAAATAAATCTAGTTGCACTGGCTGCTCGTTCAATGAATGCCAAATGTTTCCTTATAAGGAAATGGATAATATTACCATTACCATTAGAGATTGGGGGAACAGATACTACACTTTGATCCCATACTGATGATCAAAAGATGAATAAAAATAACTCTAGTTGCACTGGCTGCTCGGTCAATGAATGCCAAATGTTTCCTTATAAGGAAATGGATAATATTACCATTACCATTAGAGATAGAGGAAACAGATACTACACTTTGATCCCATACTGATGATCAAAAGATGAATAAAAATAACTCTAGTTGCACTGGCAGCTCGGTCAGTGAATGCCGAATGTTTCCTTATAAGGAAAAGGATAATATTACCATTACCATTAGAGATTGGGGGAACAGATACTACACTTTGATCCCATCCTGATTATCAAAAGATGAACAAAAATAAATCTAGTTGCACTGGCTGCTCGGTCAATGAATGCCAAATGTTTCCTTATAAGGAAATGGATAATATTACCATTACCATTAGAGATAGAGGAAACAGATACTACACTTTGATCCCATACTGATGATCAAAAGATTAATAAAAATAACTCTAGTTGCACTGGCAGCTCGGTCAGTGAATGCCGAATGTTTCCTTATAAGGAAAAGGATAATATTACCATTACCATTAGAGATTGGGGGAACAGATACTACACTTTGATCCCATCCTGATTATCAAAAGATGAACAAAAATAACTCTAGTTGCACTGGCTGCTCGGTCAATGAATGCCGAATGTTTCCTTATAAGGAAAAGGATAATATTACCATTACCATTAGAGATTGGGGGAACAGATACTACACTTTGATCCCATACTGATCATCAAAAGATGAATAAAAATAACTCTAGTTGCACTGGCTGCTCGGTCAATGAATACCGAATGTTTCCTTATAAGGAAATGGATAATGTTAGCAATACCATTACCATTCGGTAAGAATCGAAACTACTGTCAACAGGTATGATCGCTTTTTGGCAGGTGCCCACGCACTAGCGATCTGTAGATAAGCTTTTATTTGGCGAAGAGAGAATTGTGAATATATTTATTCTTGATGAAGTGTGTCTACATTCATCTCCCGCCCTGGTATATGTGTGGGCGCTGAAAAAAAAATCGACCCAACCCACTTCTCAAAATTTGACCAATTTTAATATTTTTTTTTTTTATGTTTCAGTTTTATTGAAGGGATTTTAAGCAGAGCATTTTTTTCCTTTTTCCCCCCTTCTTTCTTTGTTTTTTTCTTTATCGCTTTTTTTTCGACATCGCCATCATCCGTCTCATGAGTGGGTGTGGTCGTATGTTCACTACGCATGTGACTCCCTGTCCAGTTTCTTCCACACAGATATGTTGAAAATCCTATCATGTCTCGGACAAGCAGACTTGACGGTGCCTATTCCTCTCAAGGTTAAAACACTGCCGATGTCGTCCAATTTGAAGGCTCAGCTCGATCACGGACACGTGGTCGTTGATTCTGTCAGGGGAACCCCTCAATTTTAACCGTTCACTTCAGACATCATATTAACTCTTAGCAATATTTGGTCATTTACAGACGGAAGGAAAAGTCACTTGTTAGATTAGTTAATAAGTAGGAAAATAATGACAATAATAATTTACTATGATGAATTTGCTATATTGTTATTGAATTTGCACGAAGTTTTGTCATGACCACCTTGTAAAACTTGAATACGCTATTCGAAACTGATGTTGGCAAAACTTCTTTTTGGTGATAGATCAGCCAAAAGAAACAAAGAAAAATTATTATTATTGTTAATAATAATAATAATAATAATAATAATAAGAAGAAGAAGAAGAAGAAGAAAGAAATATGACTTTTCCATTGGTTTGACAAAGCTGAAAATAGTCCAGAATTTCACTTAACTTGGATGTTTCATGTTCTTCAATACAAACGAGATAGAGAGAGAGGGGGAGGGGAGAAAGAGAAAGAGAGATAGAAAGAGAGAGATAGAAAGAGATAGATAGAAAGAGAGAGAGATAGAAAAAGAAAGAGTGGGAGAAAGAGAGGCAAAGAGAAAGAGAGAAAGGGAGCCAGAGGAATAGAGATAAAGAGAAAGAGATAAAGAGAAAGAGAGAGAGAGATAGAAAGAGAGAGACAAAGAGAAAGAGAGAGAGAGACAATCAGACAAAGAAAAAGAGAGACAAAGAGAAAGCGACAAAGAGAGACAAAGATATATATATATATATATATATATATATATATATATATATATATATATAACCGACAGGTTAAAATGAAAAAAAGATCTCGTGAGATGACACAGACGTCTCTGGAGTAACAAGAAATACCAGATTCTGGGTGGGAAAACATTTGTGGAGCGCATCCAGCAAAAGTATCTTCCTATCATTGTCGATGCCCACCGGGAAGATTTCATCACAGATTCATCCAGTCACACCCAAAATCACGAATATTAAGGCGCTATACTTGAAAACATCCGTCTGCTGTGGGAAATTCATGTGACTAAAATATATTGTCCCCCATAAGACACTCATATTCGCAGGGATTCTCTCTGGCCAACGAAGAACTGAGGCCTCACAGAAGAAGGACAAGGATTCCTTAAAAAGGATCCTCGTCTCCTGTGGAACCAGCTACCATTAGTGAACAAAAGAGGTAATCGGCATAGAGATATAGTAGTCCCTGATCTATCATCAACTTTATTCGATGAATCAAGCAGCGGATGGAGAAAAGTAACAACTGCTATTTCTAAATAACAGCTAATCTCTTCCATTCGATTCTTCTCCGTATCGACCCACTGCTCATCGTGAAATCTGGCTCTGATATGGGGACAAGGTTTCCTCTTACCTGTACTATGGACATCATGAATCTTCTGATACGGGATCACGGTTATCGCTTACCTGTACAGTGGACATCATGAAATATATTGGATCGGATTTGCTACATTTTTCAACAAAACTTGACAGGACTACGTAAAATCACCTTGCGGTGGTTCTGACAGCGCCAAAAATTGGGAAAACACAATTGTTTTTGCACGAAATCAATTTGAAAACCCGATTAAGAGGCATCGCTGTCGTGAATGAAAGGGGGACAACTCATATCGATTTATACTTATTATTGTTGTTTGTGTGTGTGTGTTCGTTTATATATGGGATCGGGTTTCCTACATTTTTCAACCGATTTCAACAAAACTTCACTTTTTTTTTACAGGTAGTGTTTCTTATTCTCTTGCACACTTTTTTCTTTATTTTTACATTCAGAATGCTTTAAAAATTCCATTTACAAGACAATTGTTTGTAATAAAATTCTATTCAATCGGTAGACTCATAACGATTGAAAACAATGTTTTTGTTTGAGTTTGGGTTTGACCAATTCGTAAAAAAAAAAAACAAAAACAAAAAAAAAAACTAATTAAGACATGCGTGTCCGTCAACCATAAACAATAATCTTTGTCAATTTTATTTTTCAGTCTTTAAGATGGTCGATACTTGATCTATCTCTTACATCCCCGGGCTCTACTGCTAGTCTGCTTATAATACTAGAACAGGGTTTCCTCATATCTGTTCTGTTGACATCGTGAAATCTGCTAAGATTATTGAAACTGGGATTCCTCTTATCTGTTCTGTTGACACTGTGAAATCTTCTTAGAATACTGGAACACAGTTTCCTCTTATCTGTTCTGTTGACATCATAAAATCTGCTTACAATACTGGAACATGGTTTCCTTTCATCTCTTCTGTTGACATCGGGAAATCTGCTTAGAATACTGGAACAGAATTTCCTCACATCTGTTCCGTTGACATTGTGAAATCTACTTCTAATATAGGAACCAGGCTTCGTCTTAGATATACTGTGAACATTATGAAAACTTCTGATACGTTTTCACTTACCTATATTGTGGACATCGTAAAATTTTTGTACTACGTCTACAATGTTTTCTCTTGTACTGTGAGCATCATGAAATCTGATAGGAAGGCAAAGTTTCTCAACTATACTGTGGAAATCTTAATCTGCTTCTAATACTCTAACCATTTTTCTTCTTATCTGTTCTGTGAACATTGTGAAATCTTCTGGTACGTAGACGAGGTTCCCTTCTGCCTGTACTGTAGATATCATGAAATCTTTTTCTGATAACAGCATCGGGTTTTCATTTACATGTACTGTGGGGTATAGTGAAATGCGCTTCTGGTGTGGGAACCAGGTTTCCTCTCATATGTACTGTGAACTTTATAAAATCTGCTTCTGATACTGTCACTTGGTTTCCTCTTTTGTGTAATGTGGACATCATGAAATCTGCTTCTCATACGGAGACCAGTGTTCCTTTTCACTGTACCGTGGACATCGTGAAATCATCGTCTGATACGGCAAATAGGTTTCATCTTACACGTACAATGGACATCGTGCAATCTGCTTTCGATAGAGAAACCTGGTTTCTGCTTGTCTGTACTGCTAGTATTGTGACACCACCTTCCGATACTGGATCCATGTTTCATCTTATCTGCACTGGGGACATTCTTTTGATACTGGATCGATGTTTCAATTTCATCTGTACTATAGATATCGTAAAATCTGCTTCTGATGCTGGAACCTGGTTCCTTCTTATCTGTACTATGGATATCGTAAAATCTGCTTCTGATACTGGAACCTGGTTTCTTCTTATCTGTACTATGGATATCGTAAAATCTGCTTCTGATGCTGGAACATGGTTTCCTCTTATCTGTACTATGGATATCGTAAATTCTGCTTCTGATGCTGGAACCTGGTTTCTTCTTATCTGTACTATGGATATCGTAAAATCTGCTTCTGATGCTGGAACCTGGTTTCTTCTTATCTGTACTATGGATATCGTAAAATCTGCTTCTGATGCTGGAACCTGGTTTCTTCTTATCTGTACTATGGATATCGTAAAATCTGCTTCTGATGCTGGAACCTGGTTTCTTCTTATCTGTACTATGGATATCGTAAAATCTGCTTCTGATGCTGGAACCTGGTTTCTCCTTATCTGTACTGTGGTCATCGTAAAATCTGCTTCTGATGCTGGAACCTGGTTTCTTCTTATCTGTACTGTGGTCATCGTAAAATCTGCTTCTGATGCTGGAACCTGGTTTCTTCTTATCTGTACGATGGATATCGTAAAATCTGCTTCTGATGCTGGAACCTGGTTTCTTCTTATCTGTACTATGGATATCGTAAAATATGCTTCTGATGCTGGAACCTGGTTTCTTCTTATCTGTACTATGGATATCGTAAAATCTGCTTCTGATGCTGGAACCTGGTTTCTTCTTATCTGTACTATGGATATCGTAAAATCTGCTTCTGATGCTGGAACCTGGTTTCTTCTTATCTGTACTATGGATATCGTATAATCTGCTTCTGAATCTGGAACCTGGTTTCTTCTTATCTGTACTATGGATATCGTAAAATCTGCTTCTGATGCTGGAACCTGGTTTCTTCTTATCTGTACTATGGATATCGTAAAATCTGCTTCTGATGCTGGAACCTGGTTTCTTCTTATCTGTACTATGGATATCGTAAAATCTGCTTCTGATGCTGGAACCTGGTTTCTTCTTATCTGTACTATGGATATCGTAAAATCTGCTTCTGATGCTGGAACCTGGTTTCTTCTTATCTGTACTATGGATATCGTAAAATCTGCTTCTGATGCTGGAACCTGGTTTCTTCTTATCTGTACTATGGATATCGTAAAATCTGCTTCTGATGCTGGAACCTGGTTTCTTCTTATCTGTACTATGGATATCGTATAATCTGCTTCTGAATCTGAAACCTGGTTTCTTCTTATCTGTACTATGGATATCGTAAAATCTGCTTCTGATGCTGGAACCTGGTTTCTTCTTATCTGTACTATGGATATCGTAAAATCTGCTTCTGATGCTGGAACCTGGTTTCTTCTTATCTGCACTGTGGTCATCGCAAAATCTGCTTCTGATGATGGAACCTGGTACTTTCTTATCTGTACTATGGATATCGTAAATTCTGCTTCTCATGCAGGAATCTGGTTTCTTCTTATCTGTACTATGGATATCGTAAAATCTGCTTCTGATGCTGGAACCTGGTTTCTTCTTATCTGTACTATGGATATCGTAAAATCTGCTTCTGATGCTGGAACCTGGTTTCTTCTTATCTGTACTATGGATATCGTAAAATCTGCTTCTGATTCTTGAACCTGGTTTCTTCTTATCTGTACTATGGATATCGTAAAATCTGCTTCTGATGCTAGAATCTGGTTTCTTCTTATCTGTACTGTGGTCATCGTAAAATCTGCCTCTGATGTTGGAACCTGGTTTCTTCATATCTGTACTATGGATATCGTAAAATCTGCTTCTGATGCTGGAATCTGGTTTCTTCTTATCTGTACTATGGATATCGTATAATCTGCTTCTGATGCTGGAACCTGGTTTCTTCTTATCTGTACTATGGATATCATAAAATCTGCTTCTGATGCTGGAACCTGGTTTCTTCTTATCTGTACTATGGATATTGTAAAATCTGCTTCTGATGCTGGAACCTGGTTTCTTCTTATCTGTACTATGGATATCGTAAAATCTGCTTCTGATGCTGGAACCTGGTTTCTTCTTATCTGTACTGTGGTCATCGTGAAATCTGCTTCTACTACACCTGCGAGCATAAGTACTAAGGGACTGTCAGCCACAATATCTAGTCACACTGATGTATGTAAATGATCTTCTATTAGAACCAAGTGTCCTAATGTTTGTTTTTCTTTTTTTGGGGCGGTGGGGGAGAGTTATGATTTTACTCCAAGAAAGTCAACCATGCAACTAAGGCACCGGGTGTTACTGAGCCTGAAGGAATATTAGAAAACTTTTTTGAAGCATAAGAACAATAAAATGACAGGAATTAAGAAGATAACGATTGACATTGCATTTACATTAACGTTGACTCGGAAGCCAGGAGCCGGAAATGAGTTCCACAAGAGTAAAGTTTGAGAAAAAAAAGCTGCTAGCATAAAACCTACGGTTACTTATATCCATTTCCCCTGCAAAATAATGGTATCTTGCAGACAGTCTCTTACCGTGCTTCAATTCATAAAGCCTTGGTTTCATAAAGAGTTGTTCATCAGCACAATTACCATTAAAAAGGGACTGATACCGAGATGACATATAAGGACCAATAACATTGCAGATTCTTCTTCGGATTTTATCAAGGATCTCTAAATAGGTAGCAGGTTCACCAGACAATATGTGACAGCAATATTCTAAGCAAAGATGAATGGTAGATTTTCAAATATATAAGATAGATTCGGACGAGAAAAATATATGTGTCTGTATATTGTTCGCGTCTTTGGTGCAAATTTCATTATTATTGTAAGAATAATTTTGTTCTGTTTTTATTGAAGTCTTTTCGATTGTCTCACACGTCAACAAGAACAAAATGTCATCAGTATCGTACACAATAGATCGGGGGAGTACAGGGGCAAAGTGCTGCCCGGGGCCCATATTCTTAATGGCGCTCCCTTTTTTGAAGGAAAAATATAAAGTAAATACTCTTAATGTCGTGGATTAGTACTTGAAAAACAACAAATTCAAAAATTAGCTGAACAAACGTTACCATATTTTAACGTTTCGAGTTTTCGCAGAACCAAAGTTACTAATAACTTCGTCAAAGTCTATCTTCTTCACAGTTTCATATTCAATTGAAATGAGGGACAAATTTGATAAGCGATCTTGCGACATACTTGATCTCAAGTGACTATTAATGGGCTTCAGTTTTGAGAAGCTTCTCTCTGCAATAGCAACAAAAACAGCCTTAGAGCAATCACAATGTTTGGCACTGTTTCTTGAACTTGCCATCGATAAATCCATTTCAGCCATTCGATAGCCAATGATTTGGTCATCATGGTCATGTCATGTTTCATTTTGGAATCTGCCGCTAAAAAATCCCGAAGTCGGAGAACTTGCAAAGGTATCCTAGATACGTCTAAGCCAGTACTGTATTCGCCATCGATAATTTTAAATTTTCGCTCCAACTCGCCTTCAGTATCTTTCAGGATTGCTTGCAATGATAATCCAGATGAGACATGGAGTCAAATCTTGCTTCCAGTTCATTTGCAAGTCGATCATGACATTCGTAAAGATTTCTCTTTTCTTCCTGCACAAATGTTTAACATAAATCATCTTCCTTTTCCCTGGGTAGCTTTTTCTTTCTTCGAATCCGCTTTTCCATTTCCTTGCATTTTGCTTTACTTTGATTAACCGATTCAGACACCAGCCCGTCCCTGTTTCTGTTAAAAAAAAGTTTTGGTCACATCCATAGGGGTTACACATACATCCAAACCAATACCAGATTCTTGAAGTTTCTTTTGAACGAGATTTATTTGTCCCAGAATTTCTTCCCAGTAAAACAAATGTGACATGAACGAGAAGTTTGCAATTGAAAGCAAAATGATTTGTGTATCCCCTCTCGTTTGAAGATTTTCTGAAGCTGAGGTTAATGAATCGAATGCCTGAATCACTCCTTGAAATCTGGTCTTCACTGCACAAATAGCTTCGTAACGTGCACTCCAACGGGTGGTTACCAAACGCTTCATCATGACCTTCACATGCGAAGATAAAACTTCCTACCGGTGACTGGAAGAGGAGAAAAATGTATAGAGTCTATCAATCATTCCGAAAAATGTAATGACACTTGTATTCACAGCTGAGGCATTAACACCGCATAAATTCAGACTATGATTCGAACATGGTACAAATTTAGCTTTCTCGTTTAATTTTGTTGAGGACGCTGAACACCACCATAAACTCTAGCCATACTAGCCGCGTTGTCAAATCCTATCCCTCTACATTTTTGGAAATCAAGTTTCTCTTTCTCCAGTCGATCTCAAACCATCTTCTTGATATCATAATCTGTCTTCCAACACTCAGTGATAAAACCAAGAAATGATTCCTGCACCTCCACCTCCTTGTCTTCAACAACGTCATATCGACAAATGAAACTCATCTGATCCATATGAGAAACGTCCGGCTTGCTGTCTAGTATGATTGCAAAATAATTGGCTTTTCGAATTTGATCCAATATATTTTCCTTTACGTGTTTTCCAAAGATATGAATGAATTCATTTTGGATTTTTAGTGACAAGTATCGCCGGTTATCATTTACTTCTTTCAAGTAATACTTTTCAAGAAGAGGATCATACTTGCTCATAAGTTCTATAAAGTAACCTTTATTGGAACTATATACATCTTCTCGATGACCCCTAAAAGGCAGGTTCTGTTTCGTCATAAACTTCACGACATCAAGTAACCTGTCTCTAAATCTGTCTTTCCTTCATAGTTTGTTCTTGTAATTTACTGTCAAGGGTTTTAGCTTTATTAAGGGTCACTTCCAACATCTTCCATTCCTTGAAAGCTCTTTGGTAGTCAGACGAATTTTCATGTTCAGGTATTTTTTTAATTTAGCTTCTAGAACTTTTGAAGTCCTCGCTAGACTTGATTTGCGTTGCTCTGTCTTCAGGAAGATGCGACACTAGAAACAATAAAGAGATTTGTCCGTCTTTGAGTACAGAGTCCATGATCTCAAAACAGTCTCTCCATTCTCCGTAGATTTTTAAAACCAGTGTTGTAGCCTTACCCTCGGACTATTTTTTTTTCACCGGTCTTACAATCGGAGCAAACGGTTCATTTTTGTTTTGAAACTTTCTAGGTCCCAATGTTACAAGATCAACAAGCAACTGCCCTAAGCAAGTTCGTGGTCAAAATCTCGGTGTTTGCCTGTTCTATTTCCTGTAATTTCATCAGTTCCTTCTTCATATTCATACCTTGTCCTTAACCGCATGCACTAGAGCTCTCTTCGTTTGGTACATCATCATTGTTACCTTCAATTTCTTTAACAATGTTAATTCCTGCAAGAAATTCATCTTCAAATTTTATTCCTATATTTGTCTCTACCATATTCGCATTTTCTCCATGTTCCTCCCTTCCTAGTTCTGATGTATATTCAGCATCTTCGTCTTTGAATTTTCATTTAGCTAAATATTCCTTCTATAGGGAAACAGGTAAAGAGACTCAACACATTTTCTTTCCTCGCGTTCTATGGTAGCTTTCAACTTGCGGTAATGAGACATTTTTTTTTTTTTTTTTTTTTTTTTTGCTGTTTACTCATTCTAATTGATGAAAAAAATAGAAAAAGAAACAAATAGGAAAAGAGCATACTCGACGGCATAGGGAATTTTTATTTATTTTACTAAGATACAATTTATTAGGTTGGTGCAAAAATAATGTCGTTTTCTCACATGTGAGAAAACGACATTATTTTTGCACCAACCTAATAATTTTTTTAACTATCCCAAACTTAGCCAGACACATTCATGACCCATTCGCATCTTATAATGGCATAAGCGTTGCGTTGCAGTATAAATAATTGAAGTTGTTTATCCTATACAGCCAATAATTGTTTAAATGTGTGTTATCATTTTTATCAAAATAAACTATAATCTTTATGATATGTAAAAAAAAAAAATAATATCAGAAATTTCAATTAATCAAATTATTAATTAAACATATTAATAATAATGCAAATATTTTCAAATTTCATGGACAATAAGAGAAAATATATAGATTATAATCTAACAAAAACATTTGAACAATGCGATATTTTATTTTATTTTTAATTTTCCGCCCAAATGACCTCTGGTTTGAGAAGGGGAGCAACTTAAAAAAAAAAAGAACAATTTTACTTCTCCATAATTATAATTTTACAAATCTTAAGATTTCAAAGAAAAAGACGACATTTCTTTATTTCTTCAAGAAACGTTTGTCTGAATGTATTAAAATCTCGGAAAATATGTTATCCTACATTGGGAAGTTTTAACCAGACATTTTTAGATGAATTAAATAAATGTTTATTTAATTACAAATATTTTATCTTAGTCAGAAGAGTCCGAAGGCTTTAAAAATTCACTGTAAAATTTTTAAGAGAATAAAATGTATGTAAGTTGCATCGGGAAAAATTTGTTTTTAAATCAACCCAAAGAAAAAATAACATTGTTTTAAAAACTCTACTACAAAAAAACACGGTAGCTAAATTCTTTTTTGAGCTTTTTAAAAACAAAATTAAAATTTTCAAATAACTTTCTCGCGGTGTTCACATCGTAAATTTAATTCTTTTTTCATATGTGGTCTTCTCGATTTTTATCTTTCTATAAATGTAAATTAGTGATTGATTTTTTTTAATGCAAATGAACAAAGTTGAAACCCTCTAAAGTGATAAAAAAATATTTTCTCAAGGTTTTTTAAATCAAAGAAATTATTCATTATAAAATGTATTTATTAATGAATAAAATACCAAAAACAAAATCATTAAAATTTCAACATTTTCACAATTGATTTTGAAATCATTGGAAAAAATCTTAGGACATTTTATTTTTATTAAAAACAATTTAAAAATGGACCAAAAATTATTTAGGCCGATTTATCGCAGTATAAAAACATGGTGTGGGGTGGCGTGGCATATATATATATATATATATATATATATATATATATATTGGTTGTACAAAATATACAAGATAGTGAGGATGTCTCTTGGAATGTTCCGGTGTGGTCTTGTAGTCTCAGTAAGAGGTCGCTCACGGTAGGGCCAGATCAAAATACCGTCATCATAGACAGTCACCCGAGCTTATTAAAAGCTCAGGTCACCAACAGGGTGGAATGTCATGTGTTTGTGATCTTCCAAAAAGGAATAAATGTGGAAAAAAAAAAAAACAATTGATTTAAAGACATAAAATATTAGATTTCGTTTTTGAAACACCATGAATTAAAAATGAATTTTTTTTCACCCGCAAAATGCCGCTCCCATTAAGTGCCGCCCGGGGCCTAGAACCACGCGCCAACTCTTGGTCCGCCACTAGAAGAGATGTTCGCCGCATTTTCGTATTTGCAAATTTCAATATACGTGTAAAGTGACATCTTGTGTAGAACGGTTTCACAGAGCTGGACAACACCGGAAATGATCATATGAATATTTTACATATCATAAAAATTTGAGATGCATTTTAATTATTTTTTGTTCATTTAAAATGACGTCTCTTGTGGTGTAAGATAATTAATGCAGCTTGTTTATTCTGTATAGTAATAGATTCGAGCATTTTCATTGTTTCTTTGCAATGTTTACTCTATAGGGTTTAATATTTGTCGCATGTTAATGCTTGTATTTTAGTTATTTGTAATCTGATGGCTGATACGTGTATGTTGCGGTAAATGACAAGTTAACCTACGAGAGCGTATAGTGCTTGTGAGACCAATGTAAGAATTTAACATTGTTTAATTATATATCTGTGTGTGTGATTAAGAAAACAAAAAATGTTAGTTCTACTAAAAACATTGACTATTTAATTCACTAAGGATGATATAATATGTTGCCATGAGTGGAGGACTTATATGTGACTAAGAAAAGAAATGTCGCAGAAAAAAAAAAAAAAGAATGTCGTTCTATTTGAGTTCAACATTCCAAAGATATTGACACTTCTAGCACATCTGATATGGCGATTTGAGTGAAGGCAGTGATACCTTGACAGATTTAAAGAGAAAGAGTCTGGAAGACATAGATAGATAGATAAATAGATAGATAGATAGACAGACAGAGAGAGAGAGATAGAGAGAGAGAGAGAGAAGAGATAGAAAATTAAAGTGATACATTGATAGCCTACAAAAGTAAAAGTAGCTATATATATATATATATATATATAGATAGATAGAGAGAGAGAAAGAGATTAACAGAATGAGAAAAATAGATATAAACAGAATGAGATAGATAAATAGAGAGAGAGAGAAAAGAAACTAACAGAATGAGATAGAGAGTGAGCGAGTTATTAAATAGAAGGCGATAGAGATAGAGAGAGTGAGATAGAGAGAAAGGAAGAGATTAACAGAATGGTATAGAGAGAGAGGGAGAGAGAGAGATTAAATAGAAGGCGATAGAGATAAAGAGAGTGAGAGAGAGAAAAAGAGATTAACAGAATGTGATAGAGAAAGTGAGAGAAGGATTAAATAGAAGGCGATAGAGAGAGTAAGGGAGAGAAAGAAATTATCAGAATGGTAGAGAGAGAGAGAGAGGAATCTTATTACTATAAACTTTGTAGTTAGTGGAGATACTATTTTGTGTTCCTTCTTTTCTGTTTTTTAAACGCTGAAATTAATGTCAACCGATTTAGACATCGAGAAATGCTATTAAGGGAAATCGGAAGACACACTTTCTTTAATAAAGCCTCTTCATCTCTAGGCCGGTTGGCATTAATTTCTTAAAAAGAACAAAGTTCTATATCTACGGAAACACGTGCACGTTTACCCACTAAATAGAACGTTTAAGAAATTATTGCTTAATACATATATACCTACATATACACATCCCACATACACATACATGTGCGCTTGTGTGTGTCTCTGCGTGCGTGCGTGCGTGTATATTTATGTACGTAGATAGATAGATAATCAGCAGAATGAGATAGATAGATAGATAGATAGATAGATAGATAGATAGATAGATAGATAGATAGATAATTATCGGAATGAGATAGATAGATAGATAGATAGATAGATAGATAGATAGATAGATAGATAGATAATTATCGGAATGAGATAGATAGATAGATAGATAGATAGATAGATAGATAGATAGATAATCAGCAGAATAAGATAGATAGATAGATAGATAGATAGATAGATAGATAGATAATCAGCAGAATAAGATAGATAGATAGATAGATAGATAGATAGATAGATAGATAGATAGATAGATAGATAGATAATCAGCAGAATAAGATAGATAGATAGATAGATAGATAGATAATCAGCAGAATGAGATAGATAGATAGATAGATAGATAGATAGATAGATAGATAATCATCAGAATGAGATAGATAGATAGATAGATAGATAGATAGATAGATAGATAGATAATCATCAGAATGAGATAGATAGATAGATAGATAATCATCAGAATGAGATAGATAGATAGATAGATAGATAGATAGATAGATAGATAGATAGATAGATAATCAGCAGAATGATATAGATATCTACCTTGAATGGCTTTTGGGCCTTGTATTAGGTGAATATTTGTAAATTGAATAAAAAATAGGTAGGTAGATAGCCTGAAATTTGCTTAAAGTAATCTTGATATCTGTGTTCACACTGTGTCTATATGTACAAATATTTTATCCCCGATAAATATGTGTGCACGTGCGTGTGTGTGTGGGTGTGGGTGTGATTGAGTGTGTGTGGATGCATGTGTGTGTGTGTATTTGTGAGTTTGTGTGTGTGTGAGTGCGTGTGAGTGTGCGAGTGTCTGTACGTGTTTACAAGCGTGTTTGACTATCAGATTCTAAAATTAAGAATTAAAAAATATAGCAATTATTAATTTAAGCGATTATGTTTCATTTTTTTAACGAAACGGAAAAAAAACATATATAAATACCCTCATCACCCCCCATAACCCCGCCACAATTCCGCCACCCCACCGCCACCACGATAGCTAATTAATAAAGAAAGAACGTATGAAAATCCTTCATGTGGTCTAATTTTAAGAAGGTAAGTACTTATTACGGAAAGAAGAAGAAGAAGAAGAAGAAGAAAAAGAAGAAGAAGAAGAAGAACCTATTTTGTTTATCCCGTCCTTGTAGTCATTGTCATTTAAACCCTAATCGGTTTAATTTCCCGGCATCCGCTCGTCACAACGAATTGAAGAACATGATAGACGTCTTAATTTTACAGATGAAAATAGGTGTCATGTGACGGATAGTGTAAACACAGCAATGTCATCGGTGTCTTTACCCCTCCTCCATAGATATTGCCATGTTGTTTCAAGTTGGCCGAAGTTATTCTTCTTATGGAATGTACTGCGGATAATTGTCTTTTGTTTTTGTTTATTTTTAGAATTGAATATAAGTAGATGAAATGGGTACATGTTAGGTGTAGGTATCAGCGTGGGCGGAAAAATATAGACAGAGAAAGAGAGAGAGAGAGAGAGAGAGAGAGAGAGAATGAGGATGGGGAAGTAAAGACATAGAAAAGATACCCCGTATCTTATTGCGAAAGAGATGTATTTTACTCAACCAAGTCTGGCATAAGACTGTAAATTAAGGGTCTTCTTAAAATGAACTATAAATGTCTCGCGACACCAGTTCAAAAATAACCATTCTTCTGTATCTGTCTGGTCAGAAAAAGAAATTGAGATCGATATATTGAATATCAAGTGAGTGTGATGGACAGACAGAGAGATTTTACACGTATGAGATTGTACTTA
>OZ010608.1:18282565-18285065 GCA_963932145.1 Acanthosepion lycidas | reverse complement strand
TAGATAGATATGAACAGACTGAGACAGATATGAAAAGGACTGAGATAGATAGATAGATAGATAGATAGATAGATAGATAGATATGAACAGACTGAGACAGATATGAAAAGGACTGAGATAGATAGATAGATAGATAGATAGATATGAACAGACTGAGACAGATATGAAAAGGACTGAGATAGATAGATAGATAGATAGATAGATAGATAGATAGATAGATAGATAGATAGATATGAACAGACTGAGATAGATATGAAAAGGACTGAGATAGATAGATAGATAGATAGATAGATAGATAGATATGAACAGACTGAGATAGATATGAAAAGGACTGAGATAGATATGAAAAGGACTGAGATAGATAGATAGATAGATAGATAGATAGATAGATAGATAGATAGATAGATAATATTAGTGGTTAATATACACATATATCTGTTACCCCTCTCTACAGCTTTCATTTACCTTTCTCATTCGTCCCCAACTCTCATACATACATAGTTATTTTTTCTGATTTCTTTTTGAATTTGTAAGTCTGATGAATTGGACCGTATTTACGATTCCAATGTAATAAAGTATAACCATGGAATATTAGTGTTTAAGCCTTTTTATTATATATATATATATATATATATATATATATATATATATATATATATATATGTGTGTGTGTGTGTGTGTGTGTGTGTGTAAAAGACAATAGGAAAACTGTAATATTAGCCGACGCGTTTCATCCAATGTGGACTTTTTCAAGCCAAAAATGAAATGAATTTATTAAACAAAGTAACCACTAATAACAAAACAAAATGTCCTTAGCAAATGGAAGAATTTAGAGAACACTATTATATTCTAATTAATTATATTATATATAATTAATATATAATTTAATGTTATATATTAAATTCTTTCAGCGTCGGCTAATATTACATTTTTCCTATATGTATTTCTAAACATATGTAACTCGACATGGTGTATTGATTAGCAAGCTTGCCTCGCTAGAGCAATTACGACTGAGCAATGAGATCGATTCTCACTAGGTGCTCCATACTTTCGTCCTTGTGCCAGATCTAAGCTATATTTAGAAAAACCCTACCCAGAAACACGTGTGTATGTGAGTATCTTCGCGAAAGAGCGAAACTCCTATTTTGTATATGTGAATTTGATTTTTGATTTCAATGATTGTTTACACAATATTCAAAAGAAACAAATTCCATACATATGTCCATATTCAGACTTACGAATTCACAGATATGTAGGTATATATCTATATGTATGTGCCTGTATGTGTGCGTACCTCTTTGTGTGTGAGTGTCTATGTGCGTATGCGCATATACGTGTATGTCTGTATGTACGTGTGAAAGAGTAAATATTTCAATGTGGAAAAATCAATTACGATTCTTTTTTGCAAATCAAACAATAATAATTACAGCCTATTTTTCGGAGATTCTTTTATCCTATATATATATATATATATATATATATATGTGTGTGTGTGTGTGAAAATATTGTAGAAAATAGGAAAGAAACTGGTTTGGTAAAAGATCCAAAGTTCCTTAGTATTTTTGTAATTAATTTTAAAAAATAGTGCTCGATACGAAAGTAGAGCATAAATATAATTATTTATTTAAAAATATGATTCCAACTCGCTACATAAGAGGTCTCATGTTTCAAAACAAGAGTCGAAAACTTCAAAATAATATTTGAATTAACTTGAGTAAAAGAATAAAATAAAAATAAATAAATAAATCTCCGTAGACGCTCAAGCCAGACTATGCGCAAACTTCCTCCATCGTAAATTTAGCCACCCCCACCTTACCGTGACCCGGCATCTATGAAAGTAACTCTATACTGATACAAATTATTAACATCCCACCCCTGCCGATTCTAAACAATCCGCCCTTGATATTACGATGGAAATTTTTGATTTCAATTCTGACCATACTATTAAAACTCGTAAATTTCAGAAATAAGTTCATTCCTAAAAAATTTCGCTTGAAGATGGAACAGAGCCTACTTTAACTCAAGTTAATTCAAATATTATTTTGAAGTTTTCGGCTCTTGTTTTGAAACATGAGACCTCTTATGTAGCGAGTTGGAATCATATTTTTAAATAAATAATTATATATATATATATATATATATATATATATATATATATATATATATATATATATATTGTTTGATTTATGGGTACCTCCAATGAAGCGCGATGCATAAGATTTAAAATTAATATTAAAAAATGAAAATTCTTTCTTGAAGCTTTTATTTTAGTTTTAATTCCAAGCTAATAGATTAAATTTAATATTTCCAATAAGCAAAATATTTGCTGTATTTTAAAACTAATTTAAATTCACTGGATGATGTTTTGAATCACTAAAAGTCGCTGATTTTAGCACCATTTCTAGCCATCTGTCGGCACAATGTAATTCTCTTTATTAAAAAAATCTCTCAAAAATAAAATATGCTTTTCTGAAACTTTATTTGAGGAATATTAGTTTAT
>OZ010608.1:18202565-18277565 GCA_963932145.1 Acanthosepion lycidas | reverse complement strand
CGACGAAAGAAAAAGATTGATGATAGAACTGGCAGGGTAATCAAGAGAGAAGTTGCGAAGAATAGGACTATAACTAGCCAAGAAATCGCAGCCAGTCTAAGCGAAGAGTAAGGTGTTAGTCTTGCCTCTTCAACAGTCCGTCGGTGGCTGTTAGAACAAGGCTACAAATCTTGTACACGAAGGTTTAAGCCGCTAATAAGCAAAGTGAACAAAGTCAAGAGACTTGAATGGGCTCACTATTACAAAAAATTTCACCGTAGAAGACTGGAAGAATGTTCTCTTCTCCGATGAAACGAAAGTTGAGCTAAATTCTAACGATAAGGTGAGTCACGTTTATCGAACAGCACTGTACATTAATAAAGACACACACATATACACACCTACAAATATTCAAATTTGAAAGTGTTAGTAAACGAAATCAAAGAGACTATTAAAAGGTAAAATATATATAGATAAAAAGACTTCAATAGATAAAATTTAAGAGGGGGAGAATAGAAAAGCAAATATTCGTCAATGAACAGAAAAAAAGACACTAAAATATATAGAAATGGATTGGATAGAAAAATAAATATATATATGTATAAACACACATAAAAATCATCAAGTTCAAATGTCCAGATAAAATGCAATACTTAAAATAAAATAAAACAAGCTAATATATAAAGAAAACACATAAACACACAAATATATATAAATATCTCATATATACCTATACAGGCATGAGTACACATACACGAGTACAAATATATACCAATATATATAAAAATACATACATACGTATGTGTACACACATTCATCACTATAAACAGAAACATACATAAGTATACATACACACACACACACACACATATATATATACACCTATATACATACATACACATATGCATGCACATACATACATATACGCTTATGCATATATACACACACAGAATAAATATAAATATATCAACCTACACAGTAGCAAAAAATAAAAATAATTTATATATTATGAAATGGACAAAGTCCGACAATTATTTTAAAACATTTTATGTTTATACGTTCTTTTTTATAGATACAAATATTTAAGTAAATGCTCTGTTTTATAATAAACAGTATTAACAACATTTACCGGCCTGAATGTCCGAGAAATTGTCATAGAAAATATGCGTTCTCCGACAGGAATTGAACCTATATCCTATACGGAACCGTCATATCGCCTGACGTGCCTTAACGATTCAGTCACAGAGGATTGTACGGTTAGCAAGGTCGATTTTACAGCTTTGAAAATAAAATGTTCCATGATTCTCTCACGTACATTCATATCTGCTCAACGCGTATCCAAATGTAAACAAATGACGTCACTCATTATGAAATGGACAAAGTCCAACAATTATTATAAGACATTTTTATGTTTATACATTATTTTTATAGATACAAATATTTGAGTAAATTCTCTGTTTATAATATATATAGGATACAGGTTCGATTCCTGTCGGAGGACGAATATTTTCTATGAAAATTTCTCGGACATTCAGGCTGGTAAATGTTATTAATACTGTTTATTATAAACAGAGCATTTACTCAAATATTTGTATCTATAAAAAGAATGTATAAACATAAAAATGTCTTAATATACATACATACATACACACACACGCATATATATATATATATATATATATATATATATATATATATATATATATATATATACTAACAATATTATCAAAATTACGATAAAGGACTATAAAGTCCATACAAGATTAAAATGTAACAAAACACAACTGTTGATTATTAAGTCCACAAGGAACTTTAAAACCACTATCAAAGAAAAGTAAGCTTTAATTAACACAGATAATTCATTCAAAAACACAAAGCCGCCCCCCACATATATATATATATACTCGCTTGGAATATATCTATATATATATATACTCGCTCGGAATATATATATTCCGAGCTAGTATAGTTTCTTATATTTATAAGATTTCTATTAATAATAATAATATATATATATATATATATATATATATATATATATATATATATATATATATACACGCACAAACACACACACACACACACACACACACATATATATATAAATATATATATATATATATATATACACAACCACATATATATATATATATATATACGCACATACGTACATACGCATACACACCCATACATATACAAGCACATAAATATATAAACAAGCACATATATAACAAACATCAATACAAACATATATATATATATGCACAAACATATAACTATATGCAAATACATATTTTTATATATATATATTTGTAAAAAATTTCATACACATAATTTTTAAGACATTGTTTTTTATGTTTATACGTCCTTTTTATACACATATATACAGAAAACCATATATTAACCCTACCAGACAGAAAGCGAAATAAAACCCCAACGAGATAGAAAACCATATAATAATCCTACCAGACAGAAAATCAAATAACAACACAAGACAAAAAAGCAAATAACCCTACCGAACACGAAATTAATAACAACCCTACCGGACACGAAACTAAATAACAACCCTACCGGACAGAAAGCCAAAATAACAACCCTACCGGACAGAAAGCCAAAATAACAACCCTACCGGACAGAAAGCCAAAATAGCAACCTTATCAGACAGAAAATCAAATAACATCCCTACATGACATAAAATGAAATAACCAGACAAAAAACGATATAACTATCTTACCAAACAGCTGATGAAAAATCAGCTTCTTTTGTTTTCAAGTTGAAACTGTTGAATGCTTGTTCCATGTCCTACCGAGAAAAGGTACAGCGTATGCGTTGTGCAGCTCTCTGAGTGCTTGAGTAGCAACCACACTCTCTATTCCTTCATGAACACTATCAGTATTCTTCGAAACCCCTTTACACATATCTTTAAGTAATAAAGACATTGCATTAAACTGGCAGACCCTAACTTATCACACCTTAAATCTTCCGTCTTCATTTGCAAGAATGATTCTTTTAACAACTGCAATTATTTTAAAAGATTATTATCAACGAATTGATTGCGATTCGTTCTGTGACTTCCTTCGTGACGTCCCTTGGACTGCAGTTTTTAATCACCCTGTTCATAAATGTGCGTCTAAGGTCTCCTCCTGGGTGAAAGCCGATATCGATGCTTTAATTCCAGCACATTCTGACCATATATGGAGAGAAAAGGTAGATCACCGACCTCTGTGGGATCAGGTTGCGATCACAGACAAAGAACACCATTGGAAAATTCGTAAACTTAAGGAATCAGAACATATGATGCCATAAAAATCTCCTGAGCTGGCATCTCGGCTTCTGTCACTTACCCGCCGTCGTAATGTACTGTTCCTGTATCTTTTCTATAAATGCTTTCTTGATAATTGTTCTGTTAATATTTCATCTATGGTACCTAGTCTTTATGAATTTGAGCGCAGTACCAGATTGGCAACTAGGTCTCATCATTTTACCGTTGAAATGCCTATGCTAACAGTTTCTACTATCGCATTTATCGCTTGTGCAATTCTCTTCCAGTTTCTTGCTTCTCAATGAATTTTGATTTTCAAAAATGTAAATGCAATGCCAAGCGTTATCTCCAGTCTTCTTAATTCTTCAGTTTCTAAATCAGCACATATGCTAGGCCACAAAAATCTCCTGAGCCGACGAAACATAAAAATGAATACAATATGGGAACCAGTAATAAGGAGTGCCAGAGAAAAGCAACAATAACAACAAAAATTGCAATGTGAGCTCTGGTAAAAACATGTATGATAACAGCAAAAATTGCAATATGAGCGCTGATAAAAAATGTTTGCTGAAGACATTAGTTTTATAATACCCGGAAATTCATACACAGATGTCCTCAAGGACACATGCCACAGGATAAAGGCGTTGGTTAGATCCAGTGACAGGACCCAAAGAGTGTGAGTTCAATACCCGGTTAAGGCAGTGGAGAACTTGGAGAGGGGGATTAACAGAGGCGAACATACTGATAACTGACATCCATTAAACATGGCACGTGGAACTAGAACAGTCTACCCCAGTGAGTGAAGAAGGCCGGAGCGTATATGGCGATAGTCCGAATAATGTAAATAGTGTACATAATACCTCATCTAAGAAATATAGACAGATACTGAAAGGCCGAAACGTTGTAATAAATATGGAAACAAAGATGAGGACAATCGTCCGAATAATGTAAATAGTGTACATAATACCTCATCTAAGAAATATAGACAGATACTAAAAGGCCGAAACGTTGTAATAAATATGGAAACAAAGATGAGGACAATAGTCCGAATAATGTAAATAGTGTACATAATACCTCATCTAAGAAATATAGACAGATACTGAAAGGCCGAAACGTTGTAATAAATATGGAAACAAAGATGAGGACAATCTATCGAATAATGTAAATAGTGTATATAATATCTCATCTCAGAAATATAGATTAGATACTGAAATGCCGAAACGTTGTAATACATATGGCGACAATGATGAGGACAATAGTTCGAATAATGTAAATAGTGTATATAATATCTCATTTCAGAAATATAGACAGATACTGAAAAGCCGAAACGTTGTAATAAATATGGCGACAAAGATGAGGACAATAGTCCGAATAATGTAAATAGTGTACATAATACCTCATCTCAGAAATATAGACAGATACTGAAAGAAATACCATGTTAAATCGCATTGATCTCCTTGGTTCTCATCTGCATGCTCGGCCGCTATAACTCACAGGAACCACTTCTTCTGACGTCTCTTTGTCTGTGCTCGTAACTGGTGCAAGTGAAGTTACTGTTTGCTGATAAAATAAAACAAACGTATAGCATCTCGCAAGTTCGATTATAGAGATTATTCTACAAGAGTGTGCTGAACAACAGCAAATCCTCAATCTTTCCTCTGTTTAATGAATTCGAAGTCCTGACATCTAGAGCAGATAAAGTTGAATGCTTTGCTTGAAATTTTCTTCCAATTCAATACTCCACTCGGTTGATTTCCCTCGCAAAACAGAGGCTCTACTGAGTGATATGCGCATAACCCCGTCACTGGTCTCTGATATTATTTCTAAATTAGACTCCTATAAGGCAAGCGGGGGTGTCGATGTCCCAGTCGTCCCCCTAAAAAAAGTCCTCCTCTGTAGTTTTTGTTTTTAAAAAATCTGGAGAACCTTCTTATCCCTTCTGACTTCTATCACTCTGTTATTTCCCCAACACATTTCGAGAAAGTACTCGAGGCTTTAATCAACGCTGAAGTGGCCTAGGATAGTAGTAACAGTCGGTCGTCCAGTGTAATATGTACAGGAAGAGAACTGACGTAGATTGCAACATAGTGTGGACTCAGGGTAGCCAATCGGAGGAGCTTACAGGGACACCCTTCCATGTGTGACATGGCACTACAAGAAACCCGATATTATGCGACTGTTGATCATAGCAACCTCTCAAGATCCTACGCAAGAGTCCGCGCTCCTAAATACCAGTCGGGAACAGCAACCAGAAGACTGCCAACCCGGTACCCTTGCCACCATCTACACACATCACCAAAAAATTCATGTCATCACCACTATAAATACCTGAGAAAAGGAAAGGAACCGGGAGCCTCTTCCCAGCCCTAACCCTAACCGTAACCCTAAACCTAACCTTAAACCTAACCTTGCCAAAAAAAAAAAAAAAAAGTAAAGGAAATCCCGTGAATTAAATTTTCCAAGCCCTCTTTCTTCATAATCTTCAACTGGCAGGGAACCAAATACCCTGGAATGAGAGCACTCTAGCCACGTGCGTGAATTGAATAAAGGGTTCGATTGCGACGACAGTTAACTGAAAAAAGTATTAGGTTACGAGAGCCGAAAGATTTGAGCGTAATAATTAAGTGTCAAGAAGCCAATGTGAAAATATTTGTGGGAATTAGCGTCTTTTTCTTCTTAAATGTAATCATCTTTCAAAATGGCCACCACTCTGGACGCGGATTGTAATCAAAGTGCTGTCATAGGATGCTGTCTTTGGAAAAGGAAATTGTTTCAAACATGTAGAGAAGATAAGTGAATGTCTCTATCAAAAATTTACACTTGATGTTAGCACAGTAAACTTATGAGTAAGGAGATATGCAATTTTTATTTCGTACACACGATATGCAATTCGCATGTATGGAAGACCGCTAAGAAATAAGTTTAAATACGCAGGGCTTTGGAAGTTAAAGAACGTCTCAACCATATCAGTTGTCATTGGTACACGTGATACGGTGACTGACAGAATAGAGACATGGACGAAGACAAATAGTAGTAGCACCGTTACAAAAAGGAAATTTCTTACCATCTAAAATAAATTTAAAAAAAATAAAAGTCAAATGAAAGTTCCTCACTAAATAAATTGTGATTTTTACGAATCATGCTAACCATCAAAAGGTACCATATTTATAACCAAAATCGGGCAACAAAAGAAAAAAAAAATCTGCCATTCATTAAAAACTGATACAGGTTCGAACGTCTGGTAGAATAAATATGAGTTAGAGCCGTGGTCCCGAAAACTTCTAGCCGTAATTACCTAGGCTACCTTTCTGTAGATGCCCTATAACGATCAAATGGCGATATATGTTCCTTGGTCTGCAACAAAGCAACTAAACTAAAACCATCGATAATCCATGGCTATATCACTAATTCGACAAACCTAGAGTATTGACCCCTGCAGACGTTAGCTGTCTGAAATAAAACCAGACATTTGCGGATGACTATTATATTAATTTTATTCTTTTTAAAAACGTAAGTGTTCGTTAAGTGTAAGTGTTCCTTAAGTGTGAGCCCTCTTTAAGCATAAGTATACCTTAAGTGTAAGTGACTTAGATTTTATCTTAAAGATTTGTTATAATGAAAAGGAAGATCGTTATTTATTTCTGATGCTACCCTTGTGCGTACATACTTTCTCTTTTTCCTAATCCCCCCCCCCCAATACGTCGACTTTTTATTGAATGGCTGAACCTTTCAACCGACCCACTTTGTGAATCCTATTCTTGGTAGGGGGTACAGAAGTTCTACAATATATGAAATGATATAACGGATGATGGAAAATATGTCACCGAAATCCGAAAATACGTTGGACTAGCGAAAAAAGCATCCCCAAAGCTAAGGAAGGTAATAAGAAACTGGAAAATTTCGTTAGAAACAACAAAAAAAAAAGAGTGCTGGATTGCTATGTGATATCCCCATCTTCTTATATGTCAGTGAATGCTGGATAATCTCCCTCACGGAGGAGGAGAACACTGGAGATAGCAGAAATGTGGTTCTACAGAAGGATACGGAAAATTCCATGGACGGAGCATGTAAGCAACAAGGAAGTCTTGAAGAAAATGGTAACTGGAGAAACATTTCTACCCAGAATCAGGAAAAGTCAGCTAAAATTGCTTGGACACATAATGATGGAGGAGGGCTTAGAAAACTTATCCCTCACGGGGCATAATGAGGGCAAGACAGATAGGAGAAGGTAGGGAACCACTTACCTGATGGGTTGTGTGAATGGATGACAGAACGAGAGGAGGGGGGATCTAAAGGAGAAAAACTTCTGTAAGCCACACAAGATAGAAAGCTGTGGAGAGTCATGTCCGTCTATATCCTGAAAGAATATGACACATAAATAGAGATCATACGACAGTGATCTCTCCTTTTTTTTCTTTTTCTTTTTTTTAGATTTTATTTTCTTTCGTTTATTTTTTCAATGATCATTCATCAATTAAATGAACTGTTGAAATTACTGAAATATCGAAAGATCGATTGATTTAATAATCTCTTTTCTGTGAATTCTTCTTGTAAAACAGGTATGGAGACTTCCATTGAATCTATTCATACTCCAAATTGTTTAATGTCATCAGGCGCACATGTATGATGTAGTCAAAATGAGAGGAAGAAAATTTGCGGTCTTATCCCTTTTTTTTTTCACTACTCCTGTCAAACTTACGCACCTTATTCCGTTTTATTACCCCCCCCCCACACACCTTTTCAGTCAGACTCGACTTTCAAAATCTAATGCAGAATTCTTCTATTAGGTTGGTGCGAAAATAATGTCGTTTTATCACATAAGTTACTATGTGAGAAAACGACATTATTTTTGCACCAAACCTAATACAAGCCAGGTTACAATTTATAGCTGACCGAATTCTTAGATTTTCTGTTTTTCTCTTTTTACTACTCTCCCATTTTTAACCGAATAAAATTCTATTTCCAAAATTTCATTGATTCCTTCTCTCCCGTTGTTCTCCCTCATTCTCTTTTAAACATTTATCTTCTCTTTTCCTCTCCCCTTGTTCTTCCCTTCATTCACGCTTCTTTCTTTCTTTCTTTCTTTCTTTCTTTCTTTCTTTCTTTCTTTCTTTCTTTCTTTCTTCAGTATTATGTGCAAATGACGTGAACATTACAAACAAGTCCTGTACATAAACAGATTTTATTTAGACGTCAACATATATGCATTCTTGTACTACACGGCACAAAATTGATATTTCCAATGGAATGTGTATGTCTTAATGGTTAGAACAATCGACACACACACATAGACTGAGATAGATAGATAGATAGATAGATAGACATATAAAGACACACCGACATAGATAGATAGATAGATAGATAGATAGATAGATAGATAGATAGATAGATAGATAGATAGATAGATAGATAGTGTTATAAAGACAGATCTATCTATCTATCTATCATGTTCACTAGCTGGATAGATAAGTATTTAGAGATGGGGAAGTGAGAGAAATTGTCAAAAGATTCTTGTGAATGTTAGTAATTATTCTGTATAAAATGCATAAAATGATTTAATGTTCGCACACACGCAATTAGCTCTCCATCTAACCCCATTGTTCCACTAGTGGAACATATTTTACGGCATGATTTTTTATTTGCTTTTATGCCACCAGCCGGATATTAACTTTGATTGGATTTGATTTTATCGAATAGACCCAAATACAATATCTGCTTATAAACCGTGTTATAATACAATTTATGGCTTATCGATTTATTTACTGATTTTCGTCAAATTTTGCAACCATATCCGATCACTAAAAGGTTAATACAGTTAGTATGAAATTACCTCAGAAGGTCTTATGTCCGCACGCATTCGAACACACAGACACAAAGTCGTTGCCTTTCGAGCTAGGCTCAGCTCCTCTCTGGTATGTGTAGTTTCCAGCCATGACACACCCAACCCTGTCTATCATGACTGGTGCGAAATCAAAATGTGAAATGTCAACACTCAATTGCTGCTATTAATCAATACGCTTTGCTACTAGTTGGAAAACGGAAGTTCTTGTTTGCGTGTGCCTATCTGTGTGTGTGGGTGTATATATGGGTGTGTGCCTCTCTGTGCGTGTGGATATATATGTGGGTGTGTGCCTCTCTGTGTGTGGTGCGTATGTGTTTGTTTATTTTTTAATTTTCTCACCTTTATCTCCTCTCACTGAAAAGAGCCTATTTTCTCATATATTTTGAGGAGGTTCGATATCTCTCACCCTTTTCTTTCTTTCTTTCTTTCTTTCTTTCTTTCTTTCTTTCTTTCTTTCTTTCTTTCTTTCTATTCACACGCCTTTCCCCCTCCATAAATATCTTTCCCTTTTCAAAAGTGATGTCTCCTCCCCTTCCTTTTTCTTCTACTTTTCAGAAATACCTCTTTAAACCATTTCTGTTGGAATATCTTCTTTTTCCTTCTCAATTATTTCTTCTTCTTCTTCTTCTTCTTCTTCTTCTTCTTCTTCTTCTTCTTCTTCTTCTTCTTCTCCTTCTTCTTCTTCTAGCAGCTTTTCTTTTTTGCTGTCTATTATTATCAGTAAGCACTTCCTTGTTTTAAAGACAACGACGATGACGACGACGAAGAAGAAGAAGAAGAAGAAGAAGAAGAAGAAGAAAAAGAAGAAGAAGAAGAGAAAAGAAGAAGAAGAAGAAGAAAAAGAAGAAGAAGAAGAAGAAGAGAAAAGAAGAAGAAGAAGAAGAAGAAGAGAAAAGAAGAAGAAGAAGAAAAAGAAGAAGAAGAAGAAGAAGAAGAGAAAAGAAGAAGAAGAAGAAGAGAAAAGAAGAAAGCTACTTAAATTTCCCGTCTTTTATTTCTTTTTCACTTTCTCATAATAATACGAAAATGCGAGCAACAAGTCAAAATCATTGAACGATTTTTTCCCTTTTTCACTCGTTGTAAACAAACTCGACCTTCGTGTCCCGATTTTCAAAGCGCGGCTGTTGACACAGTGTAAAGCTAACCAGCTTCTCAAGCAAGAAGGATTTTGTTTATCAGACTGCTTGCATTTTTCCTTCTGAGCTAACCTCTCTGTTGCATTAGTTTGCACTAATTTTTGCTAAAAATTCAACACTTCGGTCGCTAAAGAAACGGATACTCACAACATCAACCATCCAGATACTTTAACAACATATCTACTAAAATAATGATGAAGACGAATATGCTGGAAAATTCACAAGACATGCTCTCAATTTATCGCCAGTAGAAACGACCGAATATTACAGGTGTGAAGTATTTGATGAAATAATAATAATAATAATAATAATAATAATAATAATAATAATAATAATAATAATGATGATGATGACTAGAAATTATCAAGCACATATACTAAAATATTGTGTTGGCCCAAAATGCAGATTCTGTGATAAATATCCAAAAACAATTGATCATCTTGTATCAGGTTGCACGATATTGGCACCCACTGAGTATAAAACCCGGCATGACAGAGTGGGCCAATATCTGCACTGGAAAATATGCAACTTATACGGGAAGGAAACTGAGAGAAATTGTTATGAACACCACCCAGACCCGGTTACGGAGATAGGACCTGTTAGAATTCTATGGAACTACACAATACACACTGACAGAACAATCAAAGCCAACCGCCCAGACATTGTTATTAAAGACCACAAACAAAAAAAGTGCCTCCTTATTGATGTGGCAGTCCCTGCTGACAGCAATGTATCTTTGAAGATATTCAAAAAGCTGTCAAAATACAAGGACCTTGAAATAGAAATCTCAAAAATGTGGCATATGGGAACATCAACAATCCCTGTTGTAGTTGGAGTCCTAGGATTGGTTGGAAAAGATTCCAGTAGACTAATTGAAGGAATTCCTGGAAGTCCATGCCTCAAGGAGATACAAAAAATTGTTCTGGCAAGTACAGCCTACACTTTACGAAGGGCTTTATCTATGTCATTTTTTTTTTTTTTTTTTTGTCAGTGGAAAGTGTTTCTAACCTTAGGTCCCTGGGCGGGACCCGGAAAGAAATGTGTAAACGCCAGAAATCAAAGGAAATAAAATAATAATAATAATAATAATAATAATAATAATAATAATAATAATAATTCAATAAAGGACGCCAACAACTTCACAAGGGATTTCAAGTGGGTGAAGAAGTACAAATAAACCATAATGCACTCACTGCATCTGCAAAGAACCTAAAAGAGAAGAGAAAAGCAAATGCAATGTACCATATGCAAAAATGATGGCAGTATATGCCTCATCATGGTCAATACTGTTCCCGTACCAAATGAGCCGATATAGACAAACCCCGTACCTATCAGTGGTTACATAGTGCAGCATTAAAAGCTGAAATCAAAGATTTTATTCATGCTACACAGGGCCAATGATTGCTACCTAGAAATTACAAAGCACACATACTGAAAAATTATGTTAACCAGAATTGCAGATTCTGTGATAAATATCCAGAAACAACTAACCATCTTGTATCGGACTGCACAGTGATAGAACCCACTGAATATAAAACTTGGCATGATAGATTGGACCAATATCTTCCCTGGAAAACTTTTACAGGAAGGTAAGTGCAAGAAACTGTGATGAGCATCACCCAGGCTCAGTTACAGAAATAGAATCTGTAACAATTTTATGGGACTTTATAATAAACACAGACAAAACAATCAAAGCTAATCGGCCAAGACATCGTGATCAAGGATCACGAAAACAGAATGTACTTTTTTTTATTGACATGACAGTTCCTTCAGATTGTAATGTATCTTTCAAAAACTAGTCGTTGCTTAAGAAGACATTACTGCAGATTGTAATGTATCTTTAAAGATCTTCATAAAACTGTCAAAATGTAAGGATCTTGAAGTGGAAATCTCAAAAATGTAGCATATGAGGACATCAGTAGTTCCAGTAGTAGTTGGAGCTCTCAGTTTAATTGGAAAAGGTTTCAATAGATTTATTGAAGGAATTCCTGGTAGCCCATTCCTTAAAGAAATACAAAAGATTGTACTCACAAATACAGCTCACACAATACGGAGCGCTTTATCCATGTAAAATGTGTGTGATCTTAGTTTTTTGGGTGTTTTGTTCTCACAAAAATAATTCGTTTAAAATGTCCTGTTGCCATTCCTGATCTTAGGACTGAAATGTGTATACAAAAGAAATCAAAGGAAATTTTAATAATATATAGATTTTGAATAATTAAATTGAAATTTGCTTCCATTAAATACTTCAGTGCGATTCCATAAAGACGCTATCTCTGCCTGCGATTTGCATGTCACGTGATTCAATAATTTCTATCGCCTAGCGTTCTTATGGAACGATACACCCTCCAAAGAGTTTGATTGCCAAACAATGCTAAGGAAGCGTCTATCTCCAAATGGTTTTAAATTCAAATTTTCACACATTTGGAATTTAACCTCATAGCTGAACATGTAGAGTGAAAGATGAACACAACGAATTTAACCCAAATTCTAACTCTTTCCACAGATTCTTCTTTCCGGGATGCTGTGCGTTACACTACCGAATCTAAAACATGATTGGGAAGGACACCTCAGCGCGAGATAGTGGCTAGCGTGGTTGACCTTTCACAAGTATGGGCTAGCAGTGAGTTCAATCCTCACTGCTAGCCCATACTTGTGAAATTATTTCAGATCAAGCTTAATAAATGGTAACAAACAAAAAAAGTGAACTTTGCAATTGAACGAAAAACGCAGGAGTTTACCGTGCATTATTTTATTGTTGTCATCGTCTCGTGTTTTGACGACGTGTGTGTGTGTGTGTGTTTTCTTTTCTTTTATCGTGACTGGAGGTGGGAAAAGGTGAAACAAATTTTTAACTTACCTTTTTTAATAAACGAACTAAATTAAGACTTGAATGTTTTCCTCACGATTTCTTGATTTCTTTATTGTTTTTGTCTTTGGTCCAAAATCAAGATTTTTTTTTCTCTTAAACAGGACTCACCTCTAATCTTTCTACCAAACCAATCGTACGCATATTCGAATATGCCCTATCGACGTAGATAGTGGCCGGCTACTGGTTTCTGGCTAGCTAATCCCCACTGCAGACGCGAACTCAGTCACATTTGTGTTTGTTCAACATCCACCGATCCCACCTGTAGTTTATACAGAACCTATGTTGAGCGAGCTTTTATTAAATGTTCTGGGAGAGACCGCATCATCCGTTGTTATCAATAATCTAAACATAGCCTGTACACTCATTCTCGACCACGATGACTTGTGACTTCACGCTAACATAAACATTGACATCTTCCGAACAGATACGTATACACAATTTCACTCAGAAGGCTTGGGTCAACACGCGGTATGGTTTTTTTTTGGGGGGGGGGGTCGGGGGGCACTTTCCAAAGGTGTCGTACGCTGGAATTACTCCCCCATGACGACTAATTCAAGAAGTCAAATCGCTCCCCTTAGTGAGATTCAAACCGAGTCTCATGATCAGAAAGCTGTTTATATCGATGTATATATGGACACACACACATATATATATATATTAGGTTGGTGCAAAAATAATGACATAATAATGTCGTTTTTTGACGTATTTTTTAACGTCAAAAAATGACATTATTACGTCATTATTTTTGCATCGACCTAATATATATATATATATATATATATATAATCAAGTATAGGATTGGTGTATACGGAATAAATTCCAATAACCAAAAATACTATTCTTAAAAGACTGCTTAATACAGAGCAGAGCAAATATAATTTATTCGAAAATTATACCATAATTATGTTATAAAATCTCTACAAAAATAACCATTTTGTTTTAACACTTCTGTCATATCAAGTAATGGTGTTGAATGTAGAATAAGGAATAAAGAGTTTTAAAACTCTTTATTCTACATTCAACACCATCACTTGATATATATATATATATATATATATATATATATATATATATATATATATATATAGTCTTATATTTAGCGTGTATCAAAAATACTTTTACAAACTTTGCTGGCGAGTTCCTTACAACAAAACAAGGACAAAACTCCATATAAAATATGTCCGCAAAACCTTCATTTTTGAGTTATGTTTACGCTAGACGCTGTTAAATATAAAATCGGTCTTAATCTATGACTTGTGGTTCCAGGGATCCATTCTCAGCAAAGGTTGGATGACTCGACTGCCTTCGGTCTGGAATCGCAACCTGCAGCCTCGCGTACATTACCATTTGCCCAGCCATATTTAAAAATCATATCTGCCTGCTCACGATATGAATATCCTGCCATTATTGAGCGAAACAATTCTCAGTTAACTGACTACTACACACGTTAAACGTTGAAGACAGACTAACCACAGTTTTACACGAATGGCAAGTGTAACCTTGTCTACATAGCAACCTCGCGCCATCCATCGTAACCGTTCTTGCGGACAAATGTTCATATGGAATTTTGGCTTTGTTTTTGTGTGAGGGACCCGCCCCAAAGTTTCTAAAAATTTTCTGATACACTCTCTGTCTGTCTGTCTGTCTGTTTGTATCTCTCTCTCTCTCTCTCTCTCTCTCTCTATATATATATATATATATATATATATATATATATATATATATATATATATAAAAGAAAGAGGTTGTAGTGGTTCCAACGAGAGAAAATTATGTATATTAAAAAGAAGAGAAGAGAGGTACCGCAAACGTTTTTGGTTGTAATGTGGATTTACTTAGAAAAAAATATTATGCTTTGTTTTCCATAATTTTACTACATGTGTTTCTAGTCTCGCGACCGTCTTCAGGTAAAAGCAGAGATTTCCACATATTATTAAAAATAATTAATTTTTTCCTTATGTTTTTCAAAGCATAATATTTTTTTCTAAGTAAATCCACATTACAACCAAAAACGTTTGCGGCACCCCTCTTCTCTTCTTTTTAATATATATATATATATATATATATATATATATATATATATATATATATATGATAAGGAAAAGACTTAATTATGATGACTAATTAAGTCTTTTCCTTATTATTTACTTATATTGCTATGTATATAAATTTCTACATTGAGCTCTGACCATGGAGTTAACTATTTAATAACTCATTGGAATAATCCCTACGAATTTGATATATATCTATCTATATATATATATATATATATATATATATATATATATATATATATAGAGAGAGAGAGAGAGAGAGAGAGAGAGAGAGAGAGAGAGAGAAAGAGAGCGTAGGGATAGGCCGATGAAATAATTCGAGAGATAAAAAAAAACAATAATGATAATAAAAATAATAATATTTATTGCATATTATTCGGCTTCGACACCAAATAAAAGCATGGTGGGAAAAGATATTTAAAAAGTGGATTTTTCAGACACGTCTGTGTCCTTTTTCAACAATATACACTGGGGTTGAATAAGTGATCGTACAGCAAACAATTGCTTGTTATTCTCACTTATAGCGAATGAAAACCTTGAATAACAATGTTATATATGTATTTTGAGGCATAGAATCAGAATCTGCAATTTAAAATTAGAAATACATCGTAAGTGATAGTTATGCAAATTTTATATTTCAAATAGTGGAAAAAGTGTTCGTACAGTATCAATTTTTGCATTATAATATGGTAGATTTTGGTTGTACCTCAAAGTAGATTCTAAACTGTTCTAGAATTAATATTCTCAGTAACTATTGCAACATTCAGTTAAAAATTGGATCATTCTGCAGTCACTGTTGATTGATAATGGTTCTAATAATGGCTAGACGTAAGGAAATGACTTGTGCTCATTATTAAGCTATGGAACAATGGAAAAAGTTACAGAAACATCTCCAGTAACACGAAGATAACTTTTTCAACAATTGGTTCATTTATTGCAAGATTTAAAAGACGTAATACTGTTAAGAACAAAGGCAGACCCGGTGCTCCCAGGATGGTCTCTCCCAGATTACGAAGAAAGTTGATGCGACAGGTCCAAAATAAACCAATGGCCATCAGACAAAACCTTCAGAATGATCTGAGTTTGTCAGGAGTTAACATGACTAAGCAAACGATTAGTTATGAACTACGCAGAGACAGTATAAATTCGCGCTCCCCAAGAAAGACACCACTCCTTCTGAAATGGCATAGAGATACCAGGTTGAAATTTGCGACAGAACATAAAGATAAGGAAAATTCTTATTGGGAAGGAGTTCTTTGGACAGATGAAAGTAAAATTGAGTTGTTTGGTCGCAATTCCCTGAATCATGTATGGAGGAAAGACGGCGAAGCATACGCACTCAAGAACACCATACCAACTGTCAAATTTGGTGGGGGTGGTATCATAGTTTGGGGCTGCTTTTTGATGCGAGGTGTTGGCAAACTAGCAATTATAGACGGTAGAATGAATGCAGAAAAATATCAACAAATCCTAAGCGAAAATGTATCGCTTTCTGTAGAGAATCTTGGGCTTCTTCCTGATTGCATCTTCCAGCAGGACAATGATCTCAAGCATAATGCTAAGAGTACGAAGAATTGGTTTGCTAATAACAACGCTAACATCTTACAATGGCCCAGTCAGTCGTCGCCAGATTTGAATCCAATAGAGAATTTATGGCGGTTTTTGAAAAATAGGATCCATGATAGAGGTCCAACAAACATCAAAAACCTGAAGACAATTACTCAGGAAGAATGGGACAAAATACCTACTAAAGTATGCAAATCGTTAATTAAAAACTACAGGAAGAGATTGGTTGCTGTTGAACTTAATAAAGGCTTTGCTACAAAATATTAAATGGAGAAAACATGTTTTTGTTCTGCTGTACGATCATTTTTTTAAACACCTAAAGATTTAAATATAGCTATATTTTCTTAACCAAGGAATATTATTTAGTTTTATATGCATACATTTTCAGTATGCAATCTGATACAGTAGATATATTCCCGTTTTGTTAATTTAATATGTTATAAATAAAAATATGAAATATTTTCATGTGTACGATCACTTATTCAACCCCACTGTATAAAACGAAGTTGGACTTTTGGGGCGGGATTTTTCTGCATGATTTGAGCTAGTTGTTTGCCACAATTAGGGTCGTGGAGGGTCTATACATGGCTTTTTGTGGCAAATGGTATTGAGTGAATGTGCCTACATTCCTATGGAAACCTAGAATGTCTTCTTGTTGGTATTTAAATGAAGGTACTAAAAGGACGCATTTAATGTTACCAATGCTATAGTCGGGTTGGTTGAAATTTGTAGCCACAGTGAAATTCATATTGTTGTCTTTGATACTTTTCTTATCGTTATTCAACTGAAGACGTGATTACGAACCTATTTCACTGACATATTTCCTGTTTTGCCTTTGTTGCAAAATTAAATAGATTACATTTGAACCATCACCAATTCATTGCTATGATATATATATATATATATATATATATATATATATGTGTGTGTATGTGTGTGTGTGTGTGCGTGAGCGCGCGCGCAATGGATATTCGCCATAGAGCAATATGTAGCAGGTTAGACCCAAAAGCTGTTGCTCGTTTGTTAGATTTTTGCTTCATTCCCATTCTTGACCTTGTATCAGACCAAGATATGGACATTTCAAGCTTTATTCCAGCCTGAAGTAAATTTATCTATGTCTTTGCTGTCACATCTCTTTCCTTATTTATTAACGTCTCCCATATGCTATTTATTTCTATGCTAAGTCTACTAATCTGGTCCTCATAGCCTAGCGTATGTGCTGATTCTTTAACCCCACGAGAATTTCGATATGAACTCTTCTCGTTCCGTTCTCTACACTCAAGGATATCCTGTTTCGTTTTTATTTAGTACTGCTCACTCATTGGTCGACAAAGATGGGGAGAATAGTTCGCGTGTAAATAATGTAAATAATGATAATTCCTCATCCCAGAAATTCGGAGAGATACTTCATCTCAGACAAGCCATTTGAGACTTTAGAAAAACATATTTAACGTTTGATAAAAATTGATAAACGTTTAAGTTGTTTACGCTTTCAACAAGGAATAAAAATCGGTGTCAATCCTTATAAATTCAGCTATTTTAATCCAGCTTTGAGAGCTAGAAGCAGAAAAATACGAAACCAGCTGGAAACAGGCAGAAATTGGCACCTTTTATCATCACAAATAATCTGGACAAAACTTTGAACTAATCGTTTGAAATTGTTATTTGAGGTTATAAATGTTAAATTTATTTCAGAAAATGGCTTTTTTCTACATTCTTTTTCAATAAGTTTGGTATTTAATTTTCAATAAGTTTAATATTTTATATAAGTTCAATATTTTTCAATAAATTTATTATTTCAAAAATTTTATTTAATTTTCCGTAATTTTGAATTACAAGAACATTTTTCCACTCCTGTCTTCAGGTGTCCGGATAATCGAGTAAGTACTACAGTAAAGAGTGCTAAACAGTAAAGTAATATCAGTCGTATGTCATAGCAGTGAATATTGGACAATCTCCTCACAGATAAAAAAAAAAGACTTGAAGCATCAAAAGGATTCTATGAATACCATGGACTGAACATGTGAAGAGGAAGTTTTATTAAAGAATATGAAAACAAAAAGGAGACTTATAAAAAAAAAAGATAAAATTGACATTTCCATAGCGCATAATGAGGGAAGCGGGCTTGAGAGATTCGACACTTACAGGACAGGTTAAAGAAAAAAGGGGCAGGGGAAAGCTACGAGTAAGCTGCCTAACGAGCTTGTCTAACTGGTTGGTAGAACAGGGATTAAGAAAGATAGCAAAAAAGAGAAATCATACTACAAAGGAAAGGAAGTTGTGGAGTGTCATGAAGGCCCACGACACAGAGGAAGAAGACTGTAGTTGTTGGAGGAAAAACAATATTATTTTTATTCAAAATTTAAATTTAATCCTTTTCTTTGTCTTCCAAGTTAACTAGGTGCAGACATTAGTCATTGTGTTTCCCATAAGCGCCCTTAACATAAACCGCTTCTCGCCATATCAGACTTTCTTTAGAATTGGCGGGAAACATAGGTACCCTACCAATGATATTTTATTGCTACTGATTTTTTTTTTATTGAAAATGCAACACTGAAATTCAAACGCCTATTAACGGAAGACGCCTTCCAAAAGCTAAACAAACTAATAAGAAAAAGGAAATTTCGTTAAAAAAACACACTGAATTGCTATGTGATATCATTCCACTTGCATGTCGGTGAATACTGGACAACCTCCCCACAGATGGAGAGAAAACTGTAGGCAACAGAAATGTGGTTCTACAGAAGGATACTGAGAATCCCAGGGACGAAGCGAGTAAGTATTAAGGACGTCTTAAAGAAAATGGTAACAAAGAGAACACTTATAGTCAAAAGCAGAATGAGAGAACTGAAATTTCTTGGACACAATGAGGACAAAAGGCTTGGCAAACTTAACTCACATAGGGTAAGAGAGAGATAGATAGAGAAAGTAGAGAAAGCAGCGAGCTACTTTCCTGAAGAGTGAGGAAAAGGCGACGAGGGGCTTGTCAAAGGTAGAAACACTGCTAAGTGGCACAATGAGTAGAAAGTTGTGGAGAGCCATGATCACCCAGGTACTGCAGGGACACAGTAAATAAGAAGATATTCGGAAATTAAAAGTAATTATTGTAATCTTATTAAAGATATTACAGCTATTAATTTTAATTTAAAACAACAATAATTTCCTCTTAATAATAACAAAGATTTTCGGTATTTTTCATGATGTAGCCTCATTTTTAGTGAACATTTGGAACATTTATATATATGTTCCTCTCTCTCTCTCTCTCTCTCTCTCTCTCTCTCTCCCTATATATATATATATATATATATATATATATATATATATATATATATATATATAAGTGGATATTCAGGTCATCATTCAGCGGCGACAATCTGTTTCATGCTTAAACGCATTCTTCAAGCAATGTTTTGTCTTTTGGTTCAACTATTATATTATTATATGCTGGGCAATGATGCATTATTTGTAGTTTAGATCTATTGTATTATCTTAACTGTTATTGTGTGGCCAGTAACATTTATGTTTCAAATTATTCTTGAGGCTATTGAGTGGAAATAATTGTGGATGCAGTTATTTAAAGCCATTTTTATAATGTTGTTTGTTAACTTTTTACTCATTACTTATTATTGATTATTTTATTATTTGGTGTTTATTATTATTATTATTGCATTTACTTGTGCTTATGCGTCCATTTGTAGTCTATTAAGCAGTTAAGTCATTATATTCAGAGAACTTAAAATGACTTCTTAGCTACTTATTTTAATGTATCATTCTACTCATTATTTATTATTGATTACTTATTTCTTGTTTATTACTTATATTACATTTACTTGTGTTGATGTGTTCATTTGTACTTTATTAAGCAGTTAAGACACTGATATTCAGAGAACTTAAAACGATTATTTGGTTACTTATTTTAGTGGATCATTTTACTTACAATTGTTGTCATGTATGCAAATATAAAAGTTGACCAACTGATACCTGCTTGAATACTATCTTCAGGCCATGTGTTTTGGCTTGACTATTTATAGATGTTTGTCAGTGATGCATTATGGATTGTAAGGTCTATTGAATTATTCTGATGCCTATTGGGTGGGCAGTAACGTTTATATTTCAAATTATTCTTGAGGCTACTTAGTGGAAATAATTGTGGATACAGAAGCCATTTTCTAATGGTGTTTTTTAAACTTTTTACTCATTATTTATTATTTAATTAACTGTTGTTTATTACTCTTAATACATTTACTTGTGTTTATTTGTTCATTTGTAGTTTATGAAGCAATTTAAGGCACTGATATTCAGAGAACTTAAAACGATTATTTGGTTACTTATTTTAGTGCATCATTTTACTCATTATTATTGATTACTTATTATTTTTTGTTTATTACTCTTATTACATTTACTTGTGTTTACGTGTTCATTTGTAGTTTATGAAGCAATTACTTAATTATTTGTTGATTATTATTATTATTTACTTTTGTTTATACATGCAGTCGTAAATTTTTAATTTAATTATTATTCATTTTATTTTTTTTTACTGATTTATTGATTTAGATTTTGATATTTTACTTATTTCTTTTTCGTATTCCGTTAGGATAATACAATACACCTTCTACCCATAATGCACCATTGACTAGTGTATATAGAAAGTCAAGCTAAAACACAAGACATATGGCATTATGATTGCGTTTAAGTATGAAACCCCCTGTAGCTGCTAGCTGTTGACCTGAATATCCATTTTTATATTTAAATAGGCTCTAGCCATAACATTGAGTACTCATAAATGTAGCATTCCTTAAAAACTATATTTTTTATCATATATGTATATATGTATATATATATATATGTGTGTGTGTGTGTGTGTGTGTGCATTGCCATCATCAGGAGAAAAAAAATCCCTGCTTGTTAGTAGCAGCGAACTATAGGAATGAATGATTCTGAAGAAAATAAACTTTATCTGTAGTTTACATTTGTTTTTTTATCGTTAATTTTGACCAGTCCTTACGTTGTTTAAATGGCCTCTTTCAAGTTGTTTTTAAGCTAGAGGATGGGAAATTCCTGACAGAGAATTCCCTCCTTGGTCATTTTGACAGTTTTATTGGTTGCTGGGAAGGGAATATGTGTGTTAAATGTATGTTATCTTTTAGTTTTTTGGGAGTGTGTGTGATGTGTGCATGTATTTGTGTGAGTGTGTGTATAAGTGTGAGACCTCAACACTTCTGCAAGCATGTCTAACTTGTGTGGGTGAGAAATGTGGGTACGGCTTGATTTATGGGGTTATATATTAATTTTGTCTGTGTTAATTTGTTGTTAAACTCGTATGGACGAAGTGTTTTGAGGTGCAAAATTCATTTGTCTTCATGTTCCTCTAGTATTTTTCTAAGGTCATCTTTTCTGTCTATTTCTATTTTTTCACTTATAGTGAATTTTGCATTGCTTTTAAAATCATGTTTTTCTAGGCGGAAATGTTCTACAGGTAATAATTTTTCGTGGGGAGCCAACTTGATCCGATTCCAATGTCGACAATAATAAAGATTATTTCGAAAAAATGCAATCGACTGAGGCAACACCAGAAGACAAATACGTTCACGCCAAACAGTCGTTGCAAATACAGGGCTCATTGTCAAAAGATACAGCAATAACAATTATGAGGAACAATATATATATATATATATATATATATATATATATATATATATATATATATATAATGTCTCACGTTGAGTGCTTGTGTTCATAAAATAGTGCTCAATGAAAAATATTAATTATTTGGAAAAGTGTATATTATTATTAATATATAATTATATATATAAATATCTATAACTTATATCAACATAAATATTTACATAATAAAAATCTTAAGTGAACTTTTTATTGCTATGCATGTATGTATGTATGTATGCGTTTAAATCGGTTACAGAATGTGAACAAAAGAGAAGAATGATACATACGAAGGCGAAACGTGTTGTCATCATAAATGTTTATACTGTATCACACACACACATACACACGTGTATTAGTTATTTTGCCTACTTGTATCGGTTTTTTTTTTCTTTGGGCTTTAGACTTGCATGTTAGACGATTCTTTTCGGCTAACGTACATGTTCTTAGTTCGTTCTTTTCTTTTTATACCTTTTTACTCCCCTTTGGTATTGGTTGGATTATTTGCAAATCAAAACACTGAAGGTTTTTCGAACGAGTATAATTTCTTATACTTATAAGATTACTACTACTACTACTACTACTAATATATATATATATATATATATATATATATATATATATATATATATATATATATATATATATATAATTAGTCATAAATATAAATAGTCATTTTGTTTCAACACCTCAGGTGTCTTATCAAGTGATGATGTTGCACACACACACACACAAACACACACACACACACACACATATATATATATGGTGCGATGGAGAAATTGTCGTCTAAATGACGCAAAAATGAAAATAACGCTGACATGACATTTTAACAGATATATTTACCAAAACTACACAAAATTTTTTGAAATATTAGAGAGTAACTTTATTCAATACGTTCGCCATTGGCTTTAACCACGGCCTCCAGACGACTTCGGAATCTCCTGCAACTATTCTGGACGGTCTCCTTCTTTAAGTTGGTGAATACTGCCATAGCATCATCACTTGATAAGACACCAAAGGTGTTGAAACAAAATGACTATTTTTGTAGTGATTTTATAACATATTTATGTTACAATTTTTAAATAAATAATTATATTCGCTCTACTCTGTATTGAGTACTCTTTTAAGAATAGTAATTGTTGGTTATTGGAATTTATTCCGTATACACCAATCATATACTTGGATACATATATATATATATATATATATATATATATATATATATAACTTCGACATTTTAACATTATTCATCAACTTTTGAGTTTATAAATTTTTATTACATCAAAATTAATTTTCTTGATATTTTTTAAAAAAATTAAAAAAAAAAATTTGAAAGTGATTAAATATAAAATAATGACAATTATAGTCAAAGTAGTTTTGGTATTCTAAATTAGTAAATGCATTTTTTGCTATGTATTGTCATGACAACCATGACGTATTCTTTCCCAGGTTTTTACTGGCCTGGGGAAAGCCCAAGTTCAGTTCCGGAACTGGACATGCAAAATTTTTCCCAGAATTCCATATGAGGAAGTGACGTTAAGAATGATAAATAAATGAAATAAAAATAACTGTCGACTGTGTTAGATGTTTTATTTGTTTTTTGTTGTTGTTGTTTTTGCACAATGACAAATAATTTTAAGTTACGCTTTTTGTTTTATTTTGTTGTGTTTTCAAAGAATAAAGTTTCTGTTTAATTTTCCTGTTTACGTTCCCATCTTTGCACGCATAAAAATGTTTCGTTGTTTGTTTACAGACTCTGTGCGAAAAGCAACCGACTATGTATGTACGAGTATGTGGGTGTGTGCAATATACGATATCAGTAATTTTTGTATGTTGTTATCCGTATTTTATCTTGTTCGTCTCTTTCTCGCTCGCTCACATTGTCTTTTTTTTAATATTTTTTTATTTTAGTTTTTTAAGTTATTTTTAAAAGTGAGTTCTATCGCCGTTCCCTCTTTCTCTTGTGTGCTCGAGTGTGTTTTAGGTTGTGTATACACGTGTACAAGCACGTGTGTGTGTGTGGTGAGGTAGAAATAGATGTGTGTGTGTATGTGTGCGTGTGTACCGGCCCCCATCGAACAAAATAGGCCACTCTTAACTGCAACAATAACAATAATATACCCACCCACTTCGTCTGAACCGACACAAGCGTCATCAACCGGGAATGTAGGCCGGCAATTACATACCACACCGCTGTCTACTGATATACAGTCTGTCTGCCCATATATGTATAATATGTATGTATGCGTATTCATTCATAGACAAGTGTGCGTTATTTATTCAATGTATGTGTTTGTAGTACAATATATGAATGGCGCTTGTATGTATTTATGGTTTGGTTCGAACGAAATGAAGCAAGACCTGTGTTTATCAATGAGTGTAGTAGATGTGACCTCCATTTCTAAACGCACCTTCTAGAGAAGTAAATAAATATCTAAATCTGTTTTACATAAGACTTCTTTCTCTCTCTTTTCTCTCTGTCTCTGTATGTCTCTCGCTCAGTCTCTATCTATCTATCTATCTATCTATCTATCTATCTATCTATCTATCTCTCTCTCTCTCTCTCTCTCTCTCTCTCTCAATATATATATATATATATATATATATATATATATATATATATTATATGTACGTGTGTGTGTCGATGAGTCTTTTACGCCTATCTAGCTATCTATCGATCTAATTCTGTTCATATCTATCTATCTATCTATCTATCTATCTATCTATCTATCTATCTATCTAAGCCTGTTCATTATCGACGAGTCTTTACGCCTAGCTATTCTGTTCATATCTATCTATCTCTATCTAAGTCTGTTTATTATCTATCTATGTGTGTGTGCGTCGATGAGTCTTTACGCCTATCTAGCAATCTATCGATCTAATTCTGTTCAAATCTATCTATCTATCTATCTATCTATCTATCTATCTATCTATCTATCTATCTATCTATCTATCTATCTATCTATCTACCTATCTATTTGATTGCGTGTGTGACTGTGACGTGCTCATTTCAATAACAAATCGTCATTTATTGGCGTCATCCTCAGCTTTCCCGCGTTTGTCCGCATCTGTTGTTCGTCCTCCTAGGAATTGTGTATCATTTTTTGAAGACTATTATTTTTATTCACTCTTGATAAATAAATGGTTTCTTTTACAACACAAAGACAACGAAATGCGACAGTTTTTTTTAATTTGAGAAAAATAGTCGCACGTAGTCGCATTTATTCGTTGCTTACGTACTATATAGTGACCGTGAGTTATTTATTTTGAAATTGTTGCTCTGTTAAATAGCAAATTATAACATTTTAAGTAGAAACTTTACTTTTTTAATCTCATATCCTCTCTGGCTGTACGAATAAATATAAACAGGATTCATGAAGCATTATGTATGAAAAATATAAACAACCTTTCACTAATAATACACTAATTAATTAGTAGCAGGATCCGCGTAAATTACACGAATTTACTAAAAAAAATGGCACTATGTACATTTTTAAGCCCATGACTACGTAGATAGTTATAAGAAAAATACCATAAAACCTATTACAAATACTGAAAAGACCTCAATAGATCGTTTGGTTAAGAAATAAATTCTCACAACAAAAATTTGCCTTAATCTAACTTCCACTCCAATGTGAGCCCCACCTCCAATCCCTCTCTTTTTGTTTCTCTACGCCCCCCCTCTCTCTCTCTTTCTGTTTTACTCTGTATGACCCTTTCTCTTTCTGTTTGATCCTCGACCAAGAAACTTTTTTTTTTATTTTGAAATGTCTTGTTCATCATTATGTTGCAAACTTATTGAGGCATCGATATAAAACATCTGATGTATACTTCAGGTACATGCTTTTCTTTTATCTATCTCTTTACCTGTGTCTGTCTGTATTTCTCTCTCTTTCTCTCTATCTCTCTTTCTCTCTGTCTGTCTTTCTCTCTGTCTGTCTTTCTCTCTTTAATTTACCCATTAAAAACCTGTTCACCTTAGCGTTTTTTTTCTGTTTGCTTAGCGATTTATATATATGTATGTTCATATCTATCTATCTATCTATCTATCTATCTATCTATCTATCTATCTATCTATCTATCTATCTCTCTATATATATATATATGTCACTGACTCTTTATCTATCTATCTATCTATCTATCTATCTATCTATCTATCATAATGGCCAGCTACTCATATCGGTGCACACCTGTCTGGTACTTGGTTGGCTAGATAATCCCTGTTGCCGACGCCTGTTCAGACACATTTCAGTTTATTCAATACCCACAAAGCCAACCTGTGATTTATAATTTACTTATACAGTGTAACCCGGATATAAGAGAGTTGTTGGGATCGGAGAAGAAGTCTCTTATATCCGGGTTTGGTCTATTTTGTTTAGGTAAGTATGGCTCTAATTTTGGACCAGAGAAAATATCTCTTATATCCGGGTTTCTCTTATATCAGGGTCTCTTATATCCGGGTGACACTCTACTGAGCGGAATTTAGTTTCAGTTTCTGGAAAAAAGCCCACTCCCGGTCGTGATCAACAGTTTGTGGAAGGCCATTATGCTCCACCCCTCGGTCACGATGACTTGTGATTTCGTGCTTGCACAATCACTGAAGGCCTCCAAAGAGTTCCGTCTATTCAGTTTAGCTTACAAGGCTTTTGGTCAATTGGTCTGTATGGCTTTTAGGCAGCTTTTCACCGATGCTGCATGTTGGGATCACTTCAAAGCCGGTTCTTATGTTCAGGAAACAAACCACTCGGCAATGCACTTTTCACGAAGCCAGTGCAAGGAACTCGTGCCCCCTCTAATCGATGATACGCACCCCCTTCACTCTTACTACTTCTCAATTTTTATAAGGTAGTATTCATATAAAATACAAATTCTATTTAAACCTAATTATGTACAATAATTGATCATATGCAATATAGGTGAACAAAATAACTCGAAAACCTGAATATAAATACAATATATCTAAATACAAATTAGAGACATGTCATAATAGATGATTCCATCTTAAACAAATCAATAATGTTTACGGCAATTTTTAACATCAAATTGAGATTTCTCTTGTTAAAAAGTTTAATAATTTAATACATTCAGCATTATAGATATTAAGTTGGTGCAAAAATAATGACGTAATAATGTCGTTTTTTGACGTTACGTCAAAAAACGACATTATTACGTCATTATTTTTGCACCAACCTAATAAAATATGTTTTTCTTTTTTTTCAAGACTTATCGTGTACTAAACAAATTCACGGATTTGTGCGAAAAAAAAAAAGACCTCAGAATGTCATCAAAATCTGCCAAGATTTTTATCCTTTAATAATCAATTGTGCTTAATTTAATTTGTAACGTTTAGGTAAAAAAAAAAGTAGGTTGAAAAGAAAAAAGCGAATGTTGATAAGTTAGCGCGGGTCACAAAACCCAAGCCAATCAAGCTTGTCTCCCAGTAGTCGTGGGTTCGGGAACTGACTCCACACACACACATGTATTTGAAATCGACACGCAAATCGACTTTCAAATATATATATATATATATATATATATAAAATATTAGTGGTCAATATATATATATATATATAATGGACTCTCCTGTCGGTTTCGACGTATGAGGATCTGACAGCTTAGTTGATTCAGTTATGAAATTTTGTGTGGAATTTAAGACCCGCTAGTGATTTACAAAGGAGGCCACATATGGAGCAAGTGTGAAGATTGTGAGATAAGATCACTGTTAGATTGGCTGACCTTTTAGATCTTGCTCTTGCTTCTTGAAGATGATTTAGACAAGCAGACTGGAAATTGCTGAGTCCACTTAAACACGTTGATCTCCACTGTACCCGCTCCAAGGCTAAGCGCTCAAGAGTGTTATGTGGTATATTGACTGCTGACAAGTTGCTTTTCAGCTTGCCTTTGTATCTTAACCATGGGCGTCCTACGTTCCTGTAGCCCTGATCTAACTGGCTGTACATTAGGATCTTGGGTATCCTGTCATCAGACATTCTCAAGACATGACCAGTCCATCGTAACTGAGATTGTATGAGAAAAGTCTCGATTCCTCCAATATTACACCTGTTAAACAGGTCTACGTTAGATGTCCTATCTTGAAGCTTAACTCCACAGATTGCACGCAGACAGCTTTTATGGAAAACATCTAGTTGGCGTATATGGTACCTGTATGGAGTCCACAACTCTGAGCCATACAAAAGGATGGCAAGTACAACAGCTCTGTAAACCCGAATTTTCGTATCCAGTCGAATAACACGCTCATTCCACAAGCGATGGCGAAGTTTGCCGAAAGCACTGGTAGTCTTAGCAATCTGATGCATGATTTTATTATAAAATTTGTAGAATCAGTGTCCTGAAGAGTGTGAACATTCCAAGATCCAAAATAGAAATTCTTCTTATATTTATTCTGATATTCCTTGCTGTTTCGACTGCTTTATTGGATAACTTGACAGCTGCAGCGGGCTGCCAAGTCACTGTGTGAGCAAGCAATATTTAGGGCTCCTTTTATCGCCCCTCCCCATAATAAGGAAAGCAGTAAAATCCTAAATAGGGATGCTTTGTTACCGATGGAGGACACGGGCATCGCAATTGTTCATGATTTTGTGAAAGAATGGCCATCAACCACCGGTCTGCCACTGTGTAGACCTCCAGATAGAGCCTTCCAGTAATATCCTTTACCTGACCCCGTCGCCTTCACTCTCTCGCCAGCGGACTTTGCAAGTGAACTGTGTGGATAAGAACGAATCAAGGTAAACCGCCAGAAAACCCACACAAGTGATTTGATTAAAGTGATGAAGGCTTGTGCAGAACCATCAACACTTTCCGGAACTATATATATATATATATATATATATATATATATATATATATTTCCAAGAGGATAGAATCAAGGTAGAGCTCAATGTCCAGGACAGAGCAAGAATATTATATAAAGGGCTCAAACACTATTATAAAAAGCTCAATCACTATTATTACATAGTTATAATTTATTACAGTGGAATCGTCAGACTTGAATTGGATCGTGATTACGATTCCAATGTAATGAATTATATATATATATATATATATATATATATATATATATATATATATAATTATTTATTTAAAAATATGATTCCAACACGCTACATAAGAGTTCTCATGTTTCAAAACAAGAGCCGAAAACTTCAATATAATTATTTGAATTAAATTGTATTAAAGTAAGCTCTGTTCCATCTTCAAGCGAAATTTTTTTTATTTTTTTGGAATAACTAATTTCTGAAATTTACGTGTTTTAATAGCAGATTCATTATTGAAATCAAAATTTCCATGGTAACGGCCAGCGCGATTGTTCATATAAAGAGGGGCGCAGAGTGTTAATAATTTGTATCAGTATAGAGTTACATTCATAGGTATCTAAAGATGATTTCGTGTAGTCTGGTTTATGTGTCTATGGAGATTTATTTATTTTTTTATTTTATTTTTTCTGAAAGGGTTTTGTGTATATATAAAAAAAAACAAACAAAAAAAAACAAAAAACTGCCGTAACATTTGTTTTTTGACTTCTTCATAAAGTCTTATCTTTTTTGTAGGGTATTTAATCTATTTATTAGGACAATGGATTTTAAAAAAATTATATGCTAATTATTCAATGCAAAGATTTGATGATGTCGGTAAAAAAACCGTTAACTCATGTCTATTGTTTAATAGATTTTTATTATTTAGAAACTTAATAATGTGTAGTTTCTCATGTAGGCATAAAGGGCATGGGTCATCCCAAGTTTTACAAGTTCTAGTTTTGTTTATAATTTTCCATTTTACTTTTGGTGTTTTATTCATTTCCTTCAAATGCCAAAAATATTTAGATAGAGATGTCTGATTTCTTTTATTTATATTGTTGAAAGAGCACTTATGCTGCCTCCATCTGGCTTTAAATTCATTCATATTAGTATTAGGACTCTCAGTGGATGAGATAGTACATTGGTATACCACAGCACACACACACACACACACACACACATACACACACACACACACACACACACACACACACACACACACACACACACACATATATATATATATATATATATATAGCTCCTTTGTACATTAGCCATATTTCCCTTTCAAATGTGTCGGGGTTTCTAGTCACGACATTTTTCCAATTAATGTTTTCATCGTTGCAATTATTTCGCTGTTGGTGTACGATCATCAGGCAAAGATGCTTGCAATGATATCACGTGATATTAAACAGAACCAGTTCAATTGGTTAAAAATGAGAATGAAAAAAAATAGTCACAACAGGAATTCAAATCATTGTGGATTAATGAACTCTGTACTTAACACTGTCTATAAATTTGAGCCCTTCTTTCTGGTGGGTGCAAGAAGGAGTCCAAGTTTCTTCAACAGTTTCTTTAGGTTTTAGATTTTTCAGTTAGGACTGTCATTAATATTGCCTGCCTCATCATAAAAATATAATATCCTCATTATCTTCCACTCACTATTATTTTAACTTGTTTTAACCCGTGAAAATTTCACGGTTTACCTGTTTGAATTTTCTGATGAATCTTAATTCTTAATTTAATGATTAAGTTCATGGCGAGTTCTATGACAATAAAATATCTGTAGAAATCTCCCTATCACATCGTTAATTATTTAAGCTTAACAATTTAAAAAAAATATTGCATAGATATGAATACTGGTTGATATTTTAAGAAGTGGGTACAAATGAAAAGATTTGAAATTGACAACTTTTTTCCATTTCAGTGAAACATTTCTAGATTCCATTATTATTATTATTATTATTATTATTATTATTATTAGCGCGAAACTGGTGGAGTTGTGCCATAGACAGGAACGCAGATTTTTGCCTTTTAGATTCATAAGTGAATAAAACGGCTTTGGTCCAAGGTTTTTGTTCAAACGCTGGCATCAAGTGAAATTAAAAGAGCGATAAAGCCAGCAATGTACATTTAAGGTTACTCCTTCTGAAACGATATCCACAATCCACTGATCTTTTAAAGATGATTGCAAACTACTAACGAACCCAAGCCCGGAAGAGGAAGGGACAAAATCATAGGAGAGTTCCATAAGATTTATACATGAAACTATTTGCTAAACTGATCTACTGACAGAAAATTTCTAGGTGATCACAACCCCCATCATACTACTTACATTTCCCTTGCATTCCATTCATGCTGGCTGCGTTTCGTGCTCTTTGTCGCGTTGATTACCATTACAGCCGTGTTTTACTTAAGACAAGCGACATTTGTACACAGAGTTGTAATTATATTTTTTGTACTTATATGCAATTTTTAAACATAATTTGAAGACACACTGTCGAGATATTGTTGAACATAATTAAATATCCAGCCTTTTCTTAAATCACGTTATTCTCTAAGAGCAACACGATTTAAGAAAATACACGCGTTGTAAAATATTGGAAGAGTTAGTCAATCATTTTGTTCTTGTTGTTTATTATTATTATTTTTATTTTCTTTGATTTCTGGCGTTTACACATTTCTGTCCGGGTCCCGCCCAGAGACCTAAGGTTAGAAATGGCATCATGACACTTTCCACTGACAAAAGAAAAAAGATTACATAGATAAAGCCCTTCGTAATGTGTGGGCTGTACTTGTCAAAACAATTTTTTGTATCTCTTTGAGGCATGGACTTCCAGGAATCCCTTCAATTAGTCTACTGGAATCTTTTCCAACCAGTCCTAGGGCTTCAGCTAAAACTGGGATTGTTGATGTTCCCATGTGCCACATTTTTGAGATTTCGATTTCAAGGTCATTGTATTTTGACAGCTTTTTGAATATCTTCAAAGATACGTTGCAGTCAGCAGGGACTGCCATATCAATAAGGAGGCACTTTTTTTGTTTGTGGTCTTTAATAACAATGTCTGGGCGGTTGGCTTTGATTGTTCTGCCAGTGTGTATTGTGTAGTCTCATAGAATTGTAACAGGTCCTATCTCCGTAACCGGGTTTGGGTGGTTCATACCAGTTTCTTTCAGTTTCCTTCCCGTAGAAGTTTATTATTATTATTGTTATTATTATTATTATTATTATTAGGTTGGTGCAAAAATAATGACGTAATAATGTCGTTTTTTGACATTATACGTCAAAAAACGACATTATTACATCATTATTTTTGCACCAACCTAATATTATTATTATTATTATTATTATTATTATATGTGCATTATGTTTGGAGCCGGGTCCAAACTATGGTCCTTAGGCCCTATAGGGGAATTGTCATTTATCTGATAGCACTTTTCGTAGTATATGGGATGTTACTAGTAGGACGATATTCTGGACAACTTTTGTGTTGATGTTATCTGGGACACTGTTACTAAAAACTCCATTCCTTTTCTCACGAGGCCCAGAGCTCAGATTACTCCAGCTCCTTGTATTTGGACAAGTAATAATAATAATAATAATAATATTAATAGCTTGCTCCTAAAGTATCTTCGTTTTTTACAGACCGTGACTCCAGATTTATTTCATGTATATTTCTAAAGGCTAAGATTCAACTATATTATTATTTTTTTTTTCTTTGATTTCTGGCGTTTACACATTTCTTTCCGGGTCCCGCCCAGGGACCTAAAGTTAGAAATGGCATCATGACACTTTCCACTGACACACACACAAAAAAAAAATTACATAGATAAAGCCCTTCGTAAAGTGTGGGCTGTACTTGTCAGAACAATTTTTTGTATCTCCTTGAGGCATGGACTTCCAGGAATACCTTCAATTAGTCTACTGCAATCTTTTCCAACCAGTCCTAGGGCTCCAAATTATTATTATTATTATTATTATTATTATTATTATTATTATTATTATTATTTCCTTTGATTTCTGGTGTATACGCATTTCTTTCCGGGCCCCGCCCAGAGACCTAAGGTCAGAAATGGCATAATGTATTTTCCACTGAGCAATTAAATAAATACATGCACACATATTTTACATAGATAAAGTGCCCTTCGTAAGGTGTAGGCTGTATTCATGAGAACAATGTTTTGCATTTCTTTTATTATTATTATTATTATTATTATTATTATTATTATTATTATTGTATTGTTATTCTTGTTTTCTTTTATTTCCGTTGTAAACTCATTTCCTAAGTTCAGAAATGGCATCATGACATTTTCCCCCGGCATATTTCTTTAAAAAACACTCTGTCCTATGAATGTCAGATTTTCCAAGCCTTCTTTCCTCATTATGTGCTCTAGAAATTTCAACTGTCTCTTCCTGATGTTAAGCACAAGTTTCCTTTTTCTTTTCATTTTTTTCTAAAACCTTGTCGTTTCTCGCATAATCGGTCCATGGTATCCTCAGCATCCTTCTGTATAACCAATATTTCTGTTACTCTGCTTAGCTTTTGGATTACATTTTTAGCTATCCTTTCGGATTTCAGTGTCACACTTTAGATCTTTTGTTAAAACACTTCATAGAGATTTAAATTTTTGTACTTGTTTGATTTTGTTATCTCCAATTGGCAATTCGATCTACTTTCTGCAAGAGCTTTTGTAGTTTTCTGTCTGTGTCTGCTATCTTATGAGCCATCCGTATCATTTGCATGTTATGTTGTTAAGATTGTGGCCTCCAATAATGAACGCTGGTAGGATTTTTAGTTCTCTCAGGATCACCTTCCTGTATAGGTTAAATAAGTCTGGTGAGAAGGCACATCCTTGTCTTACAACCCTTTCTACTTTTGTATATCTAATGAACTCATTTTATATCCGTATGCAGGCGATTTGCTGCCATTATAGATTCTTGATTATTTTAATGTTTTTCTTAAATATGCCAAGATTGCTGAGAAGTTCAAGCAGATCTTTGTGGCATATTTTATCGAACACCTTTGCGTAATCTATAAAATACAGGTACATATCCTTCTGCATTTGTATCGTTCTTTCTGATAACTCTCAGCATAAATATCACATTCCTTGTTCCAGTGTCTTTGACGAACCCGCGCTGTTCTTGTCCTATCTCCGATCTGATTCTGTTGATGTCTCTATTCACCAAAATTCGGATGATAAGTTTGGTTATATGGCTGATTAGGATGATTGTCCGATGGAGTTCACATTCCTTTGCGTCTGGCTTCTTAGGCTGTGCTATCGAAATAGATATACTTAGGCTTTCAAGTATATCACCATTGTTATAGATTTCATTTGTTCTGTAATCTTGTCTATGCCGAAGTCATCTAAGGCTGCCAACACCTCTATTATAATTCCCTCTGGCTTTGTTTTTATTCAGTTGGCCAGTGCAGCTTCCACCTCGGTTTTTAATAACTCCAGCCCGCCGGTATTTCTGTGTATTGCTGGTTGTTCTCTTTTGTCAATGAAAAGTTCGCCGATATATACGTTCCATCTCCGAAGTATTTTTCTTTCTCTAATATCAGCGTTCCGTTCTTGGATGTTATGCATACTGTTAAATGAACCTGACTTTTCCCTGTTAGTTCTCTTTTTTATGCATATCTCGTTTATCTGTGATACTCATTCTTTCTATTTCTGCACATCTTTCGTTGAGTCATTCCTCTCTAGCCTGCTTGCATTTGTTCCTTACTTCTTTGTATAGAATCATATATTCTGTTCTGTGTCTTGGAATTGTTTTTGTCTCTTTTTCATTATCGCGAGAATTTTACATGTCGTCCATTCATTTTTTCTTCGTCTATTTTTCTTTAGGATGATCTCGACTGCTGATGTTATTAAAGTTTCTCTTAACGTGTCCCACTTCGAATTTCCGTTTTTCTTTTTTTTTTTCTCTCTCTTTCAGATTTGAGTTCTTCAAGAGTCTGTCGTATTGCATTTTGGTTGATGCTTTCCTTTCAGTTTCACGACAAGAATTCTTTCAGGTAATTTACAGTTTTGCAGAACGCATTTCTTCATGTCTTGGTCTAGTGTCAATCCTACTCCTCTTTCATTTTCTCTACGCATGCGTATATGATCCTGTGTTTGTCACTGAAAAGCTCTTCATTATTTGCCAAACGGGTTTCGAAAAAGCCTAAAATATTGATATTTAACCAGCTTATTTGCTGCTTTATATTTTATAACTGTCCACAATGGTTTAATCTTCTAATAGTTCTTGTTCCAAGAATTATATTTTGCTTCATGCGAACAGTCAAGGGGCACCTATCGCTCATATTTTCCCTTACCGGACGACGGATCAATTCCAGGGTGTTTGACCCCCTTTACGCCGTTTATGCTAATAGTCACTGAATGCCGGTCAAGTGGCATCTGCTAAACATGTCACTCCTTACCGGGTGAGGAGTTAATTCCAATATACTTTACCCCCTTCATGTCGTTAGCTTTCATATTTTGTTTGTTAAATGCCATTATATTTCTTAGGATTGATACTGGAGTTGTTTCCTGTTGCCTTCTACATGGTGATTTATTGAGACACTACCTCTAGTTATCTGACCACCAACACGTCAAGAAATCTTCCGCCCTTTGACAGGTCTTATCTTTCATCCTATAGGGTTGCAAATAACACGCCTCACTCGCAAGAATTTGGAATAGGTTAGCCGGTTTAGTCTCCGACAGTAGCATACCTACTTATCCATAGAGATCGTCATATTATATATAACTTTTATTTTGTATTATTTTTTTTTCTCGAGTACTTTCGAATGTCGCTACATTTTTTTCAAGGATTGTTCCGTGTGCAATCACGCAATCCGCTCTCACGCTTGATGGAATCAACTTCAAGCCACTCAATGTGACGTCACACAAACCGTCAAACTGAACTCCTATGTGTGTGTGCGCGCGCGTGTGTGTGTGCTTTTTTTCCTGTTTTTTTCTTTTTCTCTCTTACACCAAATACAACTCAATACATTGTGAAAAGACACCGTATCCAATGTTAGCCGCCCCCCCCTCATGATTCCTCATGATTCAAAATGAAACGATAGATAAGTATCTTGACATTGCCAGTGAGGTGAGGAAGTTGTAGACTAGTCCCAGTCGTTTTCAGAGTACTCGGAATAGTGATCCATTAACAACTGATACGACTGCATGTATGCATATTGTGTGTGTGTGCGTGTGTGTATGTATGACATTTTTCACATCGAAGTCAGTCAATGGCGATCATGTATCTTTCGATACATGACTGACGAGTCAGATATTTTCGCGAAGTAGGTTGTCATTTTTTTCTGTGGTAGACGAGTTGCCATCCAAAGCTATAGAACTCGGTCTGTCCTGCTATTTACACATAGCTGGGGGAAGAGGAAGAGGATTCATACTTTTCTCAAGGGTATTAGCACGGAGTTCGAACTCGGCTCACCAATTCATCAATCCGAGCCACTATCCATTACTCCACCGTGCCTCACAGAATTTAAATTCTCATCCTCGGCGGATCCATATTTTCGTTGGTTTTTACGGGCAATAATAATAATAATATACAGTTATCAAAATGGGTTTTGTGGTGGGTATAATGGCCTCTTATATTTGCACCCCAGCATCACTTTATTGGAGTGCCATTCTCTCATTCAGTAATAATGAAGCAGTGCAGGAATCAGAATCTAGTCATCATAAGAACAAGGAAAGAAGACCTGCCAAATAGTAGATGTCGCTGTTGGGGAAGATGACAATGTGAACCTGAAAGAGAATGAAAAATTGGAAAAATTATCTCGACATTTCCAGTTGAATAAAAAATTCGTCAGCTGAAATTCATCGTTATATTTATAATTACTCGAGAACTTAGACCAATTTCAAAGACCCTTGCAGACGAATTGGAAATCAGTGATGAATTTCAGCCACCCTAAAGCCAGTAAAGTTTCTGATGAGCTTGAGTGTGCATTATAAAGACTTGCTGTCACTTGATCTCTAGTGAATGCCATTGGAATGAAAACTAGAGCAAAACAGCAATAACAATAATTATTATTGTTGTAGTTTATTTTGAAAGGTGACTTAAAATAGGAGAAAGTGCGGCTGGCAGTAACACAATGTGGTAAAAATGTTAATTATGGCGATGCAAAGATGGTGATTCATGATTTGCTCATTTTTGGTAAAAGAGGCAAAAGACGAGGCGAATTCACCCCTGCTAACAAAACCCACCCCAGCCCCAAGCGCAATGTGCACGTGCCACATCCTAACTAAGGATTTATAAGCGGACATTTGTCTTTTGAAAAAAAATTAAAGAACATAAAATAAAATATATATAATTAGGACAATGATTATTAAGAGGATAAAACCTAAGAGAATGAAAAGAATTAAATGATAAGACGTAGAGAGAATAAGAGGAAAAGGAAGAAAAGGAAGAAAAAATAGAGAAAGAAACAGAAGAAGAAAAAAAAAGATAAAAGTAGAAAAAAAAAGACAAAGAAGAAAACTAAAAAGAAAAAGAAGAGGAAAAAGAAGAATGTGATAACGAATAAGAACAACAACACAGAAATAAAAGAGGAAAAGAAAACGAATAGAAGAAGAAGAAGAAGAAGAAGAAGAAGAAGAAGAAGAAGAAGAAAAGTAGGATAAGAAGACGAAAAACAGAAAGAAAGAAATGAGAAAAAAGAAAACAATAGGAAAAAACGAAAGAAAAGAAAACGAAGTGAAAAGGAAGAAGAAAAAGAAAAGAAAACGAAAAAAACAATGAAAGAAAGGCATGGGAAAAAGAAAAGGGATAAGAGGGAAAAGAAGAAAAAACTAAAAAGAAGAAAGATGTAAAGAGGAGAAAAGAAAGAAAGAAACCAAAAAATGAAAAAGTAGAAAATAAGGAAGAGAAGACGAAAAAGAAGGAAACGAAGAGGAGAAAGAAAGAAAGAAAGAAAGAAGAAGAAAAAGAAGAAGAAGAAGAAGAAGAAGAAGAAGAAGCAAATAAATGTTTAAAAATATGAATAGATGGGGTTTTTATTTGCCATTGAAAAAAGATTTTAAATTTTAGGACAACCTTAAATTTTATGACAGTCACACCTGACAGAACCCCGTTGATTTATAGACGATGACTGACGATTTCAGAGATTTCATGGTAGCGCTGTGAATGGCCCTCTGGTCATGTCGAGTCATATAGCCGTGTATTTTTCTTAACGGGTGGGCTTCAATGAGTACCCAGAGGGACCAGAATCTGTGACCCTGCCGCCTGCCTGCGTGGGTGTGTGTTTGTTCTCATAAATCAAGCTTGGCGCACCTTGTATATATATATATATATATATATATATATATATATATAGAGAGAGAGAGAGAGAGAGAAAGGGAGAAAGAGAGAATTAGAATAATGAGACTCGCGCGCACACACACATGCACAAAGAGAGAGAAAGAGAAAGAGAGAGTGAAACAGAGAGAAATAAAGATAAAGAGAGAGAGAGATAAAGAAAGTGTTATATACCTTACCTATGAACAATATGGGTATATACCAATCCTCATAAATACGTTGTACACTATTGTAAGTGGGGCGTAATATGCTGTCTAAGTAGTCCACCACTAGCAGTGGTTTACCTACTATACACCGCTGGTGAGTATTGGATTTTTGTTGATGTTATAAAAATTACCATTTTCATTTCCAAACACCGTTTTGGTTATTCCTCATTCAGTAAGACTTTCTAGGTTACAACAGATAGATAGATAGATAGATAGAACCTGAAATGAGATAGAGTTATATACCGTAGCTATGAACGCTAATATGTATGTCCCAATCCTCATAAATACATTGGACACTATTGTAAGTGGGGGTAATATGCTGCCTAAGTAGTGCACCACTAGCAGTGGTTTACCTACTTCACGCCGCTAGCGAGTATTGTATTTTGTTGATGTTATAATGATTACCATTTCATTTCCAACCTCCATTTGGGTTATTCCTCATTCAGTAACACTTTCTAAGTTACAACAGAGAGAGAGAGAGAGAGAGAGAGAGAGAGAGAGAGAGGGAGAGGGAGAAAGAGAGAGATAGAAAAAGAGAAAAATAACAATGTATGGTAAAACGTGTATATGTATTTGTTTTGCTTTTTTTGTTTTTCTAAGCGTATGTTTTGTATATCGTCATCGATCGAAGATTTTCTTAAAAACTGCTCATAATAAACGTGACAGTTGTTTCTATGTCTATATATATGTGTGTCCTTAAGGACACATGGCCCAGTGGATAAAAGCGTTGGTGGAAGTAATCCAGTGACTTGACCCAAAGAATTGTGAGTTCAATACCTAGCTACAGCAGAGGTGAACAAAAACTTGGAGAGGCAAATTAAGGGGAGATAACATACTGAGACGTCCGGAAGAGGCATGGCACATAGAACGGGAACAATCTATCCCGGTGGACGAAATAAAGGGCTCCGTTCGAAATTCCTATCACCTGAAGAAGGCTGGTGCGCACAACGGCCAAAACATCATGAAAAATGAGGACAACAGTCCGAACAATGTAAATTGTAAATAATGTAATTAAGATTAACAGTTGTCAAAGCAGAAAAAATTGTTTGTCATTTCAGTCCAAGTAGTTGGAGTTAGTGAAAGAATATAAGAAAAAGAAAAACTTTATTAAGGCTGGAAAACAATAAAAGAACAGGAATTGCGAAGACAACGATTGACATTGTATTTAAATATTTGAAAATCAAGAAGGGACAGAGAGTGATAGAGAGAAAGAGAGAGAGAGAGAGAAAGAGAGAGTGAAAGATAGAGAAAGTGAAAAAGAGAGAGCAAGAGAAAGAAAGCATTATATACCGTATCTATGAACACTAATGGCTATGTCCCAGTGCTCATCAATACGTTGAACACTATTGTAAGGGAGGTGAGGTAATACGCTGTCAAGAGTTACACAAACGAGCAGTGGAAGAAAAGAAATTGTTAGCATAGAACTTAGGGTTATATCTAATCATTTCAATTGTAAAATAACGAGACCTTGCCGCCAATCTAGTACCGGGCTTAAATTCATCAAGTCTGAGTACCAGAGAGGAAAGTTAATACCTCAGATTCAGTGAAGAAAGAAGAAAGAGAAGACCTACTATTATTTAACACGATATTACAGAGCCACCAGTAGTCATGTGAAACAAACCTGTCAGTTATTAGACGGTAACCCATTCTGTCAACAAACAAAGACCGTTCCTCTTTGATGACACGTTTACAATTATTAAAAGTATATACGAATAGGAGTCTTTTGTGCTCGTAACTCACACGCTAGTGCAGCCGGAAAAAGTAATACTTGTTGGGTATAGTGACTGAACAGGCAGGTGTATATTGCTACGCTAGCCTTTGTTGGTCTGTTGCTCTCGCAATAATAATAATAATAATAATAATAATAAAATCATCAATTTTTATAGGAAGGAAACTACAAGAAATTGATATAAACACTATGTTCAGGAGAAATCCAGTTAGGTTCAAAAAGGCTGAGGGTGTGCGCTTGCTGATGCCATTTTCTCCATCATACAAAGAAAAAACGTGTAGACTCACTTTGACGTTTAAAACAGAAAACGGCTGAAGCAATAGCCTGGATGTGCTGCCTGCTGGGTTGATGGAATAGCCCGGATAAGCTCATATAAAGTCAGTGACAGTGAACAAGATGTAAGATAGAAGCCGACAACTGGGACAGTGGATTTGCGATTATCTTGATGTACGGTCCTGTGAATTTGAGACAGTTTGGTTTATTTTTGCAGCAAATTACCCAGACCCGCTTACGGAGATAGGAGATGTAACAATTGTATGGGATTTTACAATACACACAGACAGAACAATCGAAGCTAATCGCCCTGACATCGTGGTCAAAGACCACAAAAATTGAATGTGCTTTCTTAATGACATGGCAGTCCCTGCAGTTTGTAATGTATCTCTGGAGATCTTCACAAAAGTATCACAATACAAGGATCTTGAAGTGGAAATCTAAAAAAAAATGTGGCACATGAAGACATCAGTGATTTCAGATGCAGTTGGAGTTCTCCGACTGATTGCAAAAGATTCCAATATTTCTCTCACTGAAGAGATCCCTGGTATCCTATAGCTTAAAGAAATAGAAAAAATATTCTCACAAGTACAGCTCACACCTTAATATATCAAATGTTTTTACTTTTAAGTTGTTTTAATTTTATTTTTACAAAGATGTTCAGTGGAAAATTTCACGATGCCATTTCTGAACTTATGTCTCTGGTTGGGACCCGGAAGTAAATGAGTATACAACAGAAAGTAAAGTAAAGTAAATAATAATAATAATAATAAAGACCACAAACAAAAAAAGTGCCTCCCTGCTGACTGCAATGTATCTTGGAAGATATTCAAAAAGCTGTCAAAATACAAGGACCTTGAAATAGAAATCTCGAAAATGAGGCATATGGGAACATCAACAATCAGTAGACTAATTGAAAGGATTCCTGGAAGTCCATGCTTCAAGGAGATACAAAAAATTGTTCTGACAAGTACATCCCACACTTTACGAAGGGCTTTATCTATGTAATATTTTTTTTTTTTTTTTGTCAGTGGAAAGTGTAATTATGCCATTTCTAACCTTAGGTTCCTGGGCGGGACCCGGAAAGAAATCTGTAAACGCCAGAAATCAAAGAAAATAATAATAATAATAATAATAACAGCAGCCACTAAATATAAAATTTTGCATGATAGAGTGGGCCAATGTCCACACTGGAAAATATGCAAGTTTTACAGGAAGGAAACTGCAAGAAATTGTTATGAAAATCACCCAGACTCGTTTACAGAGATAGGAACTGTAAGAATTTTATGGGACGTTTACAATACACACGGACAGAACAATAAAAGCTCGCCTAGATATCGTGATCAAAGACACACAAACAGAATGTGCTTTCTTATTGATATGGCAGTCCCTGCAGATTGTAAGGAACTATCAAAATACAAGGATCTTGAAGTAGAAATCGCAAACAGGTGGCACATGAAGACGTCAATAATTTCAGATATAATTGGAGCGCCTGGTTTAATTGGAAAAGGTTCTGATAAATACATTGGAGGGGTTCCTGATAGTCTATGCCTTAAGGAAATACAAAAATTGTGCTCAAAAGTACAACTCATACATTGCGAAGGGCTTTATTTATGTAAAATGTGTGTGCTTTTAGGGCTTTTTTTTAAATAGAAATAATCAGTGGAAAATGTCCCAAAGTTATTTCTGACCTAAGGTCTCTGGTTGGGACCCGGAAGGAAATGTGTAGACAGCAGAAATCAAAGGAAATAATAATATAAAGGTACCAAGACCAGTAAATAATAATTATTATTTTCATTGTTCGGATTGTTGTCCTCGGTAACATTTCGACCGTTGTACTCTCCGGCCCTCTTCAAGTGATCGGAATTTTGAACTGAACCCTTTATTTCGCCAGCCGGGGTAAACTGTTCTATTTCCATTGCATCTTCCAGTTAGCTCCTTTTAAATCAATTCTCCAAGTTTTTGTTTACCACTGCACTAGCCTGGTATTGAACTCACAACTATTTGGGACAAGTCACGGGATTCAACCAACGCTTTTATCCACTGCGCCATGTGTGCTTGATGGTGGTGATGCTGATAATAATAATAATAATGATCTTTGATCTTTGAATTCTTGAAGAAGGAAACTGAAAGGATGATCTGTACAGCACAAGAGCCATAAGACACAATTTTTCTTTGATAGAACAACTGATATCTTCTTGTGCAGGCTGCGTGGAAAAGCTACTGAAAATGTGCAATACACTGTCAATAGATACACTCAGATGGCACAAAAAGAGAACAGACGACGCCATGAGAAAGTACCTCCCCAGGATACATCTGGTCCTCTGCAGGAAGAGTATGGCTTCGATTGCGCAGAGAAGTCGTGTGAGCATTTAGTATCGTCAGCAGCCCAGAACAAGCAAGTGAAGCGATCATTTTGACTGACAAGCGCTTGGCGACGATATCTTCTAATAATAGAACTTAATATCCGAATCTAAGAGAATGTAATCAGCTGGGTAACCATATTGCAATACAGTGTAACCCGGATATAAGAGAGTTGTCGGGACCGGAGAAGAAGTCTCTTATATCCGTGTTTCTCTTATATCCGGGTTTGGTCTATTTTATATACATTAACACAGGCTCTAATTTTGGACCAGTGAAAATCTCTCTTATATCCGGGTTTCTCTTATATCAGGGTATCTTATATCCGGGTTACACTGTATTAATAATTAGCGTGTTTAAGCGAACAGTTGTGCAGATTTTCCCAGATATAAAAAAAAAAATATCTATCAACCACACTTTAAGCGCACAATGAAAATAGGACTGAAACAAAGAAATTGTTTATTAACAATAATTTATTACGAAGCAAAAATATGTCTAGCGGGGCGGGGTCAAAATATTCTTTTGAATGCTTAAAGAAATTAACCTAGGTAGGCAAGAATGTTCGAGAGAAAGTGGGGACTTACAATAGAAAAAGTTATAAAAGTCCTTGGTAGAAAGTGTTAAGTGGTAGCGAAGTTCATAAAGTGCTCAGATGGTCCTTTAAAACGAGAATGTAGAGTCGTCAAATTTTGTTGGGCCGTTCGGTAGTTGGTGAATCCCTAATTGCGACACAAAGATCTTTAAGTGCTCATTTCATGTTAGATTGGAACGATGCTGCATCGAATAGATGGTTGGTTGGTTGGTTGGCTTTTATGGCATATCAACCACTGTGGGTCATTTAATGCCAAATCAAGGCACACATATATATATATACATACACACACACACACACACACACACAAACACACAAACACACACACATATATATATATATATATATATATATATATATATATATATATATACGCATATACCTATACATATATTAAATATACAGTACTATTAAACATATAGCTGGCAACATTATTTTTTCAAAAACGTATAGCTGGCAACGTTATTATCTGAGGCCTTGCTGTTGGATGTAGTTTATCGCCATACCCAGGACGCAGATGTAGTTTATCGCCATACCCAGGACGCGGATGTAGTTTACCGTCATACCCAGGACGCGGATGTAGTTTATCGTCATACCCAGGACACGGATGTAGTTTATTGTCATACCCAGGACGCGGATGTAGTTTACCGTCATGCCCAGGACGTGCATCGAATAGAATATCGCAAGTGCTATGGGTTGAAAATTTCAGGGTCACCAGTTTTAAAAACAAACTAAAAAAGCTACCCGGAGGACCTTGAAGCGTTTGAACTCCAGAATATGTCCAGGATCTAGAAATAGTCTACAACAGTGTATGGCAAAGAGAAACCTCCATTTGAATGATATTTTAAAACCTAATGAATAAAATTGTAACCCGTTCTTTAAACAACTGTGAAATCATTTTTTCAATAGCAGTTACCGTGGGTCTTTTTGTCAACCTTTAAAATGTGGGAGGAATATCTGCCGCACTCTGTATATTATTGATTAGAGATTTAACATATATTTCACGGATTATCTTTATATCGTATTCAAGAATTTAATTTCTTCTGTGTTGACCGCTTCTTTTGTGATGATGGCGTTGATGACTAAATTTGCTGCTAGATTCAAACTAGAAGCTTCCAGTTTGACCCAAACTTTCTCCTGCCATCAATTCCCTATCGCCGTTTTGATTTTGCAAGAGTTGGTTGGAGTTGAAAGAAAGTCATGGTAGAAGAAAGTGCCGATGGCGTGAATTTGTTTAAGGTGGACATCAACTTGCCAGATAGTGACACACACTTGATTTCCGTCTATATCCCTGAGATGAGGTATTACGATTACTTGCATTATTTACATTATTCGGACTGCCATCCTCATCTTCATTGACATCTCCACAACGTTTCGGCCGTTTTACGCCCCAGCCCTCTTCAGGTAATTGGAATTTAGAACTGAACCCTTTATTTCGTCCACCGGAGTAGATTGTTCTAGTTCCACGTGCCACGCCTCTATCGGGTGTCTCAGTTATTTCCCATTAAGTCAACTCTCCCCTGGGCCATGTGTCCTTGAGGATAAAGTCGTTGGTTAGATTCAGTGACTTGACCCAAAGAGTTGTGAGTTCAATACCAGGCCACAGCAGTGGTGAACTAGAACTTGGAGAGTTTAGTTAAAGGGAAATAACTGAGACATCCAGAAGAGGCATGGCACGTGGAACTAGAACAATCTATCCATGTGGACGAAATAATGGGTTCGGTTATAAATTCCAATCACCTGAAGAAGACCGGAGCGTACAACGGCCGAAACGTTGTGAATATGGCAATGAAGATGAGGATAACAGTCCGAATGATGTGAATAATGTAAGTACACCTGATTTCATGACCTTCCTCTGCAGCTCATATGAAATGAGCTATGCAGAATCCATACATGTATTATATATTTCAACATATGTTTAACGTATTATCTATCAACTAATATATCTTGAACATATTATATTTTGACGTATAAAGTCATGTCAGTATGAAATCATAAGCAATAAAAGAATAAAAAAATGTTTCTTTTGTGTTTTATGATGTTTCAGTCATATCTGTTGATTTATTTGTGTTTGTTGTGCAGTAACACACAATATCCTACCAAAAATGTGGCCGACAGCAAATAAAAATAAAACGTGCCATTAACAAATCGATATTTCTCTCGAATGCTAATCATCACAGGGATGTCGATAGATGGGTGCTCAAGGGCGGGTGCGTAAATGTTTGCGTAGGTATGTTACCTTTTCAGTTGTAGTAGTAAGCTAAGTTTAATGAATAAAATAATATAAAAATATCTCTTAAATCCCCTGAAAAGTGTCACCTACTTATCATCTTCTTAACACCTCATTAATAAGGACAGGTCAATAAGCTAACTTCGTTTCTGAAACAAACTACTTGGATAAGCAAAACAAAAGATCTAAGGCCTTGTACCAAATCGAAGAACAATCCTACCCGCACTCACAGCATTCCCCGATCATTTACCGACCTCTATATATGAAGCTAGGAAAACTGATTTTGAGGTTAGTTCTCTCTACCCTATCGCCAGAAATCGGGACAGACTGGTCCACTCCTCTGACTACCAAAGAACTTATCAAGACAACTACTCGCTACAAATAAGGAGAAGTTGCTCTCTCACAGCCACTCTCTTTTTTCACTCTCGAACACGAACATTGTCGCGATAGAAAGATACAGTTTGTATTTATAAAAAAGAAAATAAACTTTCCAAATATAAGGTTTACTCAGCATTCACTCATTTTTAATATAAAAACCGACATTCTGAGTCACCCTCTTCACACTGATTGCTTCATTCATTCTTGCTTTCTTTTTTTCCCCTAAGCATCGCAAAAAGCTTTATTCTCTTTCAAATATAATGATGTATGGTCATTCGTTGGAAATCCCTTTAGCTATTTTTTTCTTCTTTTTTTTCTGATATTGAAAGCGAACGTGCCTGAAACAATTTCCAATCGCTTGCAAATAACCTCTCTCCTCAGTTGATATTTTACTTGTCTATTTAAACAAAACAAAAAAGTAATTTATTGTGCACTCAAATGACCTTTATGAATTAATTAACGCCTGATCCTCATTATAACGGACGCTGGAGCCGAGCAGCCGGTGTGCATTCGGAGTCTTACTACTTCTTTTGTTCTCAATGTCCCATTCATTTCCAGCCTGAAGGCGTGACCAAAATGGCAGGGCTTCGATTTCGCAATCATATAATAAAAAAAAAGAATATTGTGTTACGTTAAGCTCTGACGGGGGAAAGGATTAATCCATAAATTGTATCTTTATTGGGTTTTATTATGCTTCAGTCGATTTATTCTTCGGGCTTCTTTTCGGGAATTTCGTTAGAAACAAAAACAGAAGATAGAATTGCTGTATGATATCAATCTTCTTATATGACAGTGAATGCTGGGCAATCCCACCACAGATGAAAATGAAATTGGAGGTAACAGAAATGTGGCTCTACAGAAGGATAATGAGCATTCCATGGACAGAACGTGTAAACAACAAATCTTCAAGACATTTGTAACAAAAAAGAATACATACTTAGAATGAGGACAGAGGTCTTGGAAAACTTAACTCTCACAGGGTATATCGATAGCAAGAGAAATAGCGGGAAGCAGCGGGCCACCTAACTGATGAACTCGTGTGAATGGATGGTGGAACAGTTAACGGTAGGCTTGGCAAATGTAGAAACGTTTCTTAGTGGTCACGAAGGATAGGAAATTGTACAGAGTCATGATAGCCTACGTCCTGAAGGAAAGCAAGACATAGAAGGAGAAGATAATTATTGATTGTCACTTGGTACTTTTCAGTAAGAATAACAGTTCGCATTTCACGGATGCGAGTTTATCTGTGACTAAAAAAAAGTACTAAAAAATGGGAAAAATATAATGCATATAAGGTTTCAGCACTAGCTTATCAAAACGGCTGACACTACATCTCTCAGAACAGAGCTCTTATGGGATCACTTAAACCACCATGGAAATGCGTTTGTCGAGAGCACAAATGTGATATGCATATCAAACTGCAAAAAGCGTCTAAAATTATTTAAACAAAACAAAAAACAACCCTCAAAAACATCAGCTATGCACATGACCAAAATGTATTGGCTGTATTTGTGGATTAAGAATATATCTCCTCTTCAACAACTTGAAGACCATTTACAAGAGCACAACCAAAAATCGTTGAAAGTATCACATAGATTAGCCGAAAGCACCCGAAAAGAGCAATCATTTAGACAACTTCTACACTCATGTCCAAAAAAGAAATCACTTTTGAGTTCAAGAAAAATACAATAGAAAAATCTTAGTGGAAGTCTCTAATCAGCTATTTTTAATATATATATATATATATATATATATATATATATATATATATATATATATATATATATAAGTGAACATTGAAGTTAACACTCTGAGGCGACAGGCTGTTTCATGCTGGACGCAATCGTCAGGCCACCTGACGATTGCGTCCAGCATGAAACAGCCTGTCGCCTCTGAGTGTTGACTTCAATTTTCACTTTTATATTTATATTTACATACGCTCTATCTCGATATTAAGAACTTTACCCCATGAATATAGCACACTTTAAAACTATATTTCTTTATATATATATATATATATATATATATATATATATATATATATATATATATGGTGCGATGGACAAACACTGCGAAATGTTTGTATTGAAGCTTTCGGCGCGAATGCCAAGCACTGCAACATGCCGTTTACAAATTTCTTGCGGATGGAATTGCGTCATGGCGCTATTTTTCTCACAGGCGGTGTCCAACTGACTCTACTTTACGGTGCATTCAACAAAATAAAAAATAAACAACTCGCATGCGTTAAATGAAAATTATAAAATGGTGACAATCCACCTATTATACCCTAAGAAATATGGTCTTAAGATGTGCTATATTTATGGGATAAAGTGCTCAATATCAGAGATAGAGCGTGTGTAAATATAAAAGTGAACATAGAAGTCAACACTTAGAGCCTCTAAGTGTTGACTTCTATGTTCACTTATATATATATATATTTATATATATATATATATATATATATATATATATATATGATAGACTCTCCTGGTCAGTTCGGTTTTTATGTTTATGTTTCATATGAGACAACAATTCTACACGGGATTTGTAAACACATCCACACGAGGGACATACTGAAGGGTTGACCATCACATAGGCTGATGCATTGGCATGAGATTTAGTGTTGGTTCTTAATTCTCTCCGATGGTTGAGACTATTCTTTTCAAAGTTATACCTCGGTAGCAGATGTTTCTCCTGTTTGCTTGGTTAATATATATATATATATATATATATATATATATATATATATATATATATATATATATATATATATATATATATAAATAATATACAATGTACCAAATTAGTAGTAATTAAAATGTGATTTTTGTTGTTGTTGTGGTCACGAAATATGTTGTGCGCGGATATGAAATATCGATCTCAGTTAAAGTGAACGAAAAATACAACATAAATACATGAAAAGTTCAAATAAAACAAAATTCTTCGTATGAAAACACATGCATATATATATATATATATATATATATATATATATATATATATAATTCGAAATTCTTAATACAAAATAAGCATGTATTTACTTTCAAAAGGCGATGTACCAAAAACAATATGAATTGTACTTATCTGTTTGGTTTGTCACAAAATGTATGCCACTTCATACCTTAACTTCCAGGAGCAAAAGAGAGAAATCGACTTTCCGGCCTAACGATGCCACGTGCGGGTCTCGTCATGTCACGTGACTGCTTTTTATTTTCGTGAATATTTATAACTAATTGTCATTGCTATTTCTATAGGAAGCTGCCTACTGGTTATCATTAATACCCAAAAGACAACAACATATATATGGTATGATACTAACAGGATATACGGTATTTGTTAGATATATATGATAATTGTAGGTTTATATCATATGTCTAGGGTCCGAGATTGCTTGTATCTCGTGTGGATTGGCAAACTCCAATCTACAACTTGAACTTTCTGAGTAATTTTTGAGGACATTTTTCAGGGGAAAATGTGTCCTAGCATACGGGGAGTACGGTGCTTAATACCCTAGTCTGCTAATCTTTTTGAAATGAAACCCTAAAAATCCCCCGTTGTTCATGGTGGGTACGTTCTCTCTTGTTTGATAATTCCTTTGGTGATTAAATATTTTTACTTCGTTAAACAAAAGTTTATTCATTACTTTTAAAATTTACCTGATCCTGCTGGAGAAAAGGTTTTTTCATGCCTTTAACAAGGTCAGTAATGCGAAGTGACCTTTAGCCCACACGCACCGCCATCTTTTTTAAATATTTACTCGCATTAGTACTGACCTTCGTTTTCTGTTCATTCATATTTAATTCATCGTTCAGATTTCACAAAGCGGTTGACTACGGGAATGTAAAAGTTCAGAATATAATCGTTGCTAACCAAAACCGACAATTTAAGAGAAGTCTGTCGACAAAAAACAGATGATATGGGCTTCAATTTAACAATTTATCATAGGATGATCTCACGGTGGGACCTTTCGTTCTGTTTGTAATCGTATAAATTCAACCTCGACTTGGTGTGACAAATATTAACAAAAGCTCAGCAAGTAGAACGATTTGCATTTTCGTTAGTCGTATCAATATCTACATTTGCATCTTCTGATTCAGGAGAGCTCCGATTTCAGTTGTTATGGCAACGCAATGCACTGTTGGCTTTAGTCAATATCATGTCGTCTGATTCATACATTAATGATCGGGAAATGGCGGTGTGTGGTTAATCGAGAACAATCTAAAACAAGAAAAATGAAATTCAATGGCAAACAATTCTAACTCTTGAATATTTGATTAAATAATCAGTTTCAACAAACCGGAAAATTAGAAGACAACCACTAGCCATGCTTTTTTTTTTTTTTTTTTTTTTTTTTTAATTTTTTTTCTTTTCGTTTTTAATCCCTAAACTTTCCGACAAAGGCCTCCGTCTGAAATGGGATTTGTTTATCAGGGTGGGCTTTTATTTGTGAGTAACAAGGGCGTTTAGGTGCGTATTGTTTTTGTAGCAGTTCAAAACATAAAAGCTAATTTATGAACTTCCCAGTAAAGTTTGAATTCTTGTTTGATAGATTCAGTGCCTAGTATGACTGGGGTGCTGAAAAAGATGCTAAAGTCTACTCTTTATGAAGAAATTGTTCTGCATTTACTTCCATGTAGGAAGATTGATATTACATTTATTCAGTAATTTTTTTTTTCGTTGTTTCTAACGAAATTTTGCTATTTTTCATTCAGAGTCATTCTCATCATCTCTCTGTATAACCACTTCTGTTATTTAAGTTTCCTTTTCATATGCGTGGAAATCTTTCAGTATTTACTATCATATAAGAAGATAGCCAATGAGTATTTACTGGGGCGTGGTTATTGCTCCTATGTGTTACTATGGTTCTCCTTATTTTAGATGAGAGAAGTTGCTCAGCCCTGGGGATTCCAACCTGCGACAGCACCTTCCCCATTGCAGTAAGAGAAGATGGTTCGATATATAATATCAATGCCAGTATGACAGTGTTCGCGGGAGCTTGGCAAAACAACAATTTTTGTACTTGGCCCATATGCATATATATGTGTATGCCGCTCTCCACGTTAAATGACCTTGTGTTACATCCTGCCTTAGCGTGGAGGCCAGGTAACTATATCATATAAGAAGATTGGAATTACAACAGTTCAGTACCTTTTTCTTTATTTCTAGCGAAAATTTAGAATTCAAGGTTAGGAAGAAAACATTTCTTCAACAGGAAGCAATTAAACATGTTTGGGTGAGAGTTGCAGTTCAATAGGCACAGAGAAAACAACGTAGAATTGATTCTTCCAAACTAATGGCATAACAATAAGTAAGATCTGCTTGAGAACGGAAAAAAGATATTAATATTTCGAAATATGAGCAAATCCCTCTATCCAGGAAATGGGAGTAGACATTGTTATTTTAAACGAAAACGAGACCATTCCAGCAGACTATTTGATGTAACTGAATATGATAAAGATGATATACAAATATGAGGACTTGGGAATTTTTAAAGATACAAGATATTAGAAGATCACCACTTCTCATGTCTATTTATTCATTAATCAACTCTAAAGTTTCGGACAAAGGCACCAGTTATAAAAGCGGGACGCTCGCCTTTGATGGGATTTATTTGTGCATAATAGGGGGCCTTTTTTTTATTTATACGTAGCAAATCAAAGCGCATAACCTAATTCAGGAGCCACACACTAATGTTTGAACTTACTGTCAATATCTTGTAGGATGAGTACTACAAATCGATATTTGTCAGGCCTGAATCAGGGAGGACACGCAGCGAATTGAAATATTAGGTTGGTGCAAAAATAATGTCGGTTTTTGACGTTAAAAAATACGAGATTATTTTTGCACCAACCTAATAACTCACTTTGATGATTTCGAAAGAAACTGATGTTTTGCCACACCCAGCATTTAGACCTGATCATGTTCTTTTTTTTTTTTAAATTTCAAATGTTCTAGTTTATGGGGATTAGTAAATGATGAAAATTTAGAATGTAAATGTTATGATTTTTTTTTACCTCAGAACAAAAGATTTTTTTTCGCCAGGGAATCGAACAACGGACAAAATAATAGATCGATAGACTATTATGGATTTTATTCTTATTATGCTTTAATGTAACTCCCGTAACCCCCCCCCCCCCAACGTGGATTAAGGAGCTAAGACCTCACTACGTTAAACGTCGCTGGTCTGATGTCTGCTGTAAGTAGATTTTTTGGGATGGAGTTGCGAGTGGCTGGTGGGATTAGCTCGGTCATCCTTAATTGACGCTGGACAAAGTTCACCGGAATGTTGTATCAAAAGACCGCTCAGAATTTACTCATGAAATGAAGGGTTCAATCCGAAATTTTCCATGAAGAAAATGAAGAACCCTGTATACTGTTACTGAATATATTTTCCTTTGTTTCTCTTTCCGTTGGTTAACAAAGAAACCATTTAAACTCGACTAGAGAGAAAAAGAAATGCTAGCAACCTTCCGGCTTTAGAAACAGGATACATAATTTGATCCAGCCATACGACTCCACGTTAACCAGTAAATCTCTATAAACTGCAGTAATTTAAAACAATGTTCACTTGCCTGTCGACGTCAACCACACGCGCTAGAAAGCTGATAGTCATAATTTTGCCAATTTTATTGTTAGTTACTTGTTAAAAGGGACCGAGTCAATGCGAGTAGTATTCAAGAATTTTAGAAGTACGCAGATGGTTCAAGTGCTTGTCTCACATATAATAATATATTGGAGTCTATCAAAAACATTTTCGTTTTCTAATCAAAGTAAGCATATTCAAAGATGTGCGCGTAGCGTAGCAGTTTTATTTACGGAAAAACAGGATTGGTGTCCCGAGTTCAAATATCAGCCGAGGCCGTAGTGTTCGCTTCCGCACAAATACACTTGGTGTTGCGGGGGTATGAATCCATCTCATCCCAAAGCTAGGAGTTAATAGAAGGGTAGGCTGGGTGCTCTAGACGTGGTAGAAGGAGAAAGCCTGTGAATTCAAAACTTGTTGGACATTGGACTAGTAACTCTATCCCTCTAAATCTACTTGCTGCAGAAACCAGACCAGCGACGCTTAATGTAATGAGGTCGTGGCTTTCTACTTCACGGGCCGAAGAGGAAGGTTTCTCTTCCTCTTGTCAAACTATCTGCCTCCGGGCAGAGGAACACAGACGAGGCTATGCCGAAGGGCAAAGTCTCATTTGGCGAGGTAGACAAACCTGACCCCTGACAATTTTGCCCAATCCTATGGGCTTGGAATGATCCACGTTAAAAACTGGCCTTATACCAAATCTTGCCTTGCGGAGAGGTTGGTAAATAGACATGGGGAAGTCTACGGGAGTTACTTTGAAATATAATATGAATAAAATACATAGTGTTCTATTGCTTCCAAGTATCAATTTGTCTGTTGTTCGATTTCCTGGCGAAAGCAATTCTTTGTTCCTGAGGCAAAAAATCATAACATTTACATTCAAGTTTTTCATCATTTACGAAGCTCCGATCAGAGACTTGAACATTTGATAGTAAAAACGAACAAGATCCGGGTTATGTGTGCGGCAAAACCTCAATTCTTTCGCGATCGTCAAAGTGGGTTATTTTAAAAAAATGAATCGGGCTATTTTCATGTTCCTATATTTATTAAAGCAGAAGTATTCTTTTTCTTCCAAGTAGTAAAAAGAAAATTGGATCAAATCATAAATATGTTAGACTAGCAGCATGGCCCGGCGTTGCCCGTGCTTGATTAACAAATCGTTCGACTCATACAGCAATCGCTATCACTTGACTTAAAATATTTTTGCCCTTCCTTGCCTTTAAAGGAGTGCCCTTTGCCGTGCTGATGTTGCTACATGCCTTACTTCTTGCCTATCTCACACTGTGAATTTTTTCTAAGCTCTATACTAAACATTAAATCTGTTACGAAAAAAGAACTAAACAAAATGAACACAAAACGATCAGCTTTAAAAAAAGGACTCGTAACTGGAAAAACCGAATGAAAAAAGTATGTTAACAACAAATACTTTTTTACACCAAACCCAGTTCTGCGGAATCAGAATCAACGTTGAGTTTAAGGAAGCGAATGAGTCAATTGGAGTAAAGTGACATGCAGATCTAAATTTTTCCCACTTGTGACGAATGCAGCTATCGATTTTTTTTGCATGCTAGTTAACATTCGTGTCAGTCAGCTATTGGCTCTCACGCTGGCCAATAGAATCTTCCTGCCTATTCGTGGCAGCCAGCTGTAGGTTCTCACTCTGGCCAGTACAAAATGGCCACAAACTACATGAAAACTGCAGTAGAGGCATGAAAAATCGATGATTTCCACTATCGATGGGAGTTGGGAATTGTAAAGTCGGTCTTGGCCTTCCCGCTAACTTGGAGCATGTGCAAATCCGTCGAAAATTCCGGCCGTGCGTTCGTTACACACACACAAACACACACACACACACACACACACACACACATATCCTGCCTTTTATAGATAGAGATTAAATATGAAGTAAGAACTTTCACTATTTGATCGACATTCTCTTCTATTCCAGTGTTGGTCTCTGCTGACCCATAAACAAAGGAATGATGGGAACGTTGTGTAGCTGCTCAAGTAAAAAGTTAACCATTTTCAGTTCAACACAAATCGCCCAGTTATAAAAGTAATTTATTTGTTCCATTACCTCCTTGATAAGCTCATGCTTTTCTTTCAGCCTTGTGAAGTGTCCATTTGGTATCGATGTCTATACATTGGTGTTGTGCAGCAAAAAATATTTAAACTACTCTTTGAGCTATCAATAAATAGTCTCCATGTCTTTACATCATAGTCCTGAATACTAAGACGCCGCAAAACTCCTTCGACACTGTTGCAAAAGTTCGTTGGTTTGATCGAAATTAGGAAATAAATGTTGCGCTAAAATGTAACTTTATTTCCTTCCTTAATGAGATTTTTATCCTTCCGCCTTGAAGCTAAGAGATTTGATAAATTCACATCCCTGATTAAGTCAGTCAATACTTCTTGTTCAAACAGTTTTGGTTCAGATGATAACCTCTCAAAATCATTGTTATTGTCTTTTTCTTCCATATCGACGAAATCATTTATAACATCATGTTTCGATTCTTCAGTGTCATTGGAAAGTAAAGACTTTGAAGACAGGAATCGGGACTTCAACCGAGTGTGGCACAAGGTCTGATGCCTGAACTGAGAGAAGGGTAGTTCTTGGATTTTCGTTTCTTCTTGTTGAGCACAGCAAAATGTCAATTAATCAGAAGTAATAGTCGTCCATGTAATTTTTTATCGAGCGATAAATCATCGAAATGCCAAAGTAAAGTTCGAGTAACCCTACTCCACCGGCCACTGACACGTTCTGCAGACAATAGGTGGTACCAACGATCTGTCGTGACTGTTTCACCCCCAATGTAAACATAAGCTTTTCTGACAAAATCATTGATCGTTTTTTTGTTATTTGTTGTTTTTTTAAAAATCGCTACATATATAACAATAAATGATTGCCTTCGTATTAAGACCTAGAAATAAAGCAAATTGTGATAATAACATTGTATTGGGAGCCGAAGTAAACAAACACTTTACTTTTGTCCTCATTTCAAACTTAACACAACACATTACATATCAAGTAAGTTCAATAAACAGATAAAACACCAAACTATAGATCATGTTTATAAGTATGCGATATATGTAAAAATATACATATGGGCCTGCCACTATGAAAACTATCAATCATTTGATTATGAATAGCCTTTAATAGTCTGAATACCGATGTGCACTGAGATATCTATACGCATTGCTAGTTACTTATAAAAAATGGTCAGGTTATGTTAAAATTCAATGAATGGATTCCATTTCTACAGAGCCATCTGTTGACCATGTTTGCCGTAGTCTAGAATCCAGTGAAGTACGTAATGTGTTCAATATCAGAGGTTGGTAGTGAAGATTCGGAGAAAGAAGCAGCTGTTAAGTAATTCTTTAGGTCTTCAGAGGTTGGCAGTGAAGATATTTTTGGAGAAAAAACAAAATGGCTGCTTTATACACGTCGCATTGAACATTTTGAGCTTTCTGATTGGTTAACCCTTCTCTTGGTGGACTATAAAATGAGTCAGCTCATTTCGGCTAGCTCACTAGTACTACAGGCTACCCAAAAATTCCAACACCATCATTAAGATATCAAATTACTTTTCATTAATAAAGCTAAAATATAAAATACTGATGTGAGTTGATTATGACTGTAGATTTTCATTTTCTAATCTGAAAAGGAAAATCAGAATCGCAGAGCCGAGTTCGAATTCAAGACGCGCGTATGTGGGTATCTAATTTTTGTAGTGTACATTCAAACATCAGAAAGTCTAGGATGAACCTTCAAACTAATAAAGAACAAAAAATATGAATATATAAAATTACATTCACTTACAGGCTAATGCACTTGAGAAATGGGTATGAATCCTTTTCTTCTCCCCCAGTTATTGGTAAATAGCAGGACAAACTGGGTTCTATAGCCTTGGATGGTAACTGGTCTAACGCAGAAATTAATGACAACCTACTGCGAGAAAAAATCTGCCTCGTCAGTCATGTATCGAAAGATACATGATCGCCTAAGCGTGTATCGCGCATGGCACATAAGTGACTGAATCGGAAAACTGTGAAATCATTCGATAAAAAAAAAAAATGAAGCAAAATGAAAATTTCTGCTGAAATGAGACATTTTGGTAGAGAGAAAATGATGACTAATATGGGAAAATGGACGTCATTTTTGGATTCGACACCTTCGAATTAGCCAAGAAAGTGTGTTTTCATCGTTACATCAAAATATATGTTGACCAGTGTTATCTATCATTCTTAATTCCTAATCGACCATCCGTAATTACTTACCATCTTACTTTCTGTCTATGCGTCTCTCTCCTTTGAAACTTTTTGGTTTGCTATTCAACACTGAGGGGTATATGTAAAAAAAAATTTTTTTAAATTAAATTCTTAGAAAATACAGGCTGTCCATAAAGTTTGTGTGCACTTTAAAAAACTTATAACTTTATTTTTATTTGCGATAGAAATAATTTGTAAAAAGCATTAAAAAGAAGTAAATCTATAATTTTTAAGGTTTTATTGAAATTTTAAGTTTCCACATGTCCTCCATCATTAGCAATAGAAAGGGTAATACGATTTTGCAGTTCACGGAAAACATTTGCCAACTGATTTACAGTAATGCCTAAAATCACGTTAGTTATTTTAGCTATACTTAAAACCAGGTACATTAAACTTTATAACATTTTTTACAGATTATTTCTATCGCAAATACAAATAAAGTTATAATTTTTAAAGTGCTCACGAACTTTATGGACACCCTGTATTTAAATTATCCTCAGCATCTTCAACTGCCTGCCTAATTTACTAAAAATGAAAATTCCAAATTCTTTCTCGTTATTTTTTGTCCAAATTAATTGTAGAAATATCAATGTTTTACATTCTTATCAATAGATTCCTCTTACAGATTATATCTTAAATTTTATATATTCATATTTTTTGTTCTTTATTAGTTTGAAGGTTCATCATAGCCTTTGTGATGTTTGAATGTACACGACAAAAATTAGATACCCACATACGCGCGTCTTGTATTGTTATCTAAGAAATGTTCCCCAAGGACATTGGTATTGATAATATCACGCTGTATGCAAACAATGGCTGGATTGTCGTTCTGTCCAGATTTTTCAACATCTGTCTTTTCCCCACTTTGTGAGTTGTCTACACGTATTCTATGTATACTCATAGAGATCGGATCGAGACGACCAGATTAAGGACTCAGTTGTAAAGGTCGGTACGATATTTGCATAATTAGCGACTTGGTATTCTGCATCTAGACATGTCCACTTTTGGGGATATAGCAGTAGTCGAAGTTGTGAATTTGATACTGGATAATAATGGAGGAAACTGTGTGTATTAGTGACACTAAACGCCTGCAGTGAATCGAAATAATACGAAACAAAGACTAAAAAATAACAATGACGAAAGATTTCTTCGCATTTGTTGCACAATTAACTTAACTGAAGAGTTCCATAATCATTTTTCTTGTCACGTGACACTGTACTACAGTTGTATATATCATTGAAGAACTAATTATATGAATCGCCTGATTGACGTGTTCGTCTGTAGTTTCAATGTATTTAGAGACGTCACTGCAAATGATATGAGACACATCGTTTATTTTTGTCTACATTATTGGTTAACTCATTTGAATTTGATGTATTTAAGAACCCAGAGAAGATCCAGGTAGGAGTTTTAAAAAATGTTGTAAATGCTGCTTGGGTTATGCGTTGAGGTTATTAAATGTAATAGCGTGTTCTAAGAGCATTTATCTATTATACATTTAATGATTCAAGAAAAAAATAACAATAATTGTGCATCAAAAATAAAATATATATTGAAACAATAACATACAAAACAATCATGCGATGGTGTGTCGTAATTAAGGGAGAAAAAGTTGCTTCCCTTCCACTGTATTCTGCTTAAGATTGAATGTTCAAAAGAATTTCTCTTGAATAAGAATGTTCAGGATTCTATGTTGAATAGAGTCTGGTGTTAGAATAAATTACAGTTAATTATGTGTGTTGTTTTGAGTAAGTAAGATAGTTTTGGTTCATGAACTTGACATAGTCACAGAGAGAAAGAATATGTGTAATGTGATACAAAAATCTGGGTCTGTATGTGCGTTGTGAGTAAAGTCGTGGATTTGTGTAGACAGGCGTAATAGCTGGACTCTACTGGACTGGACTCTACTGACGACTTGCGAGAAAGTCGGTAAGAGTTGTTGGCAATGTTCTTTAACGTCTGACCGCACATCTTGGCAGAAAGGAAAAAGATGAATGAAGAGAAACACAAGAGAGGCCTATTCGTGTTTTGTTTATATAAGTCTGTGTCACACGTGACGGGCTCCGAAGCTTGTTCGCGGGAAAATTATTCCTCGCGTGCCGGCGATTTGATTGGTCGGACTTGACGAATCAGCAAGCTAGTTTTGAGGAGATTAGCCAATGAATGCGTGACGTATGATCTGTATGTGTGATGTGTGATGGCAATGATGATCGCTACAAAGTCATAATCAGCATCACTGTGCAGAAGATATTTGAATATAAGTTTAATAAAAATGAGTGAAAGAGGAACGTGTGAGTGATTGACTAATTTTAGGTTATTTAGTTTTCATTTGATGTGCATTATAGGATCGGTTGATTTGTTTTAAACTGAAACTTGTTTGCATTATGGTATTTATGCGTTAATTTTTTTTCCCTTAGTTGAAAATTTATTTATTGAAAAAAAAAGTCTGAACAAAGTAACTATAAACAATTTTTTTCTATCCTCTGCCAGCCGCAATGATTGAGAAAGCATTACCTCGAACCATCGCCAGTGAGACACGCTTCAAGAGCCACCCCCGTCTCGCGAGTCTCATCCCTTAATCGAGACGCAATCGCGCCAATCCTCCAAAGGAAGACCATCGGACGAGGGCCAATAACCCCAGAAGTCTCCACTGCCACAGGAGTAAAAGTTTATTGTGATATTTTAAAGTTTATGATTGGCTAATAATGTTTTAAAGCTTATGATGGGTCAATTATGTTTTAAAGGCTTACGAGTGGTCAATAAAGTTTACATGTTCTAATTTGGTTGGTTGAATGAAAGCGATGAAATGTTTCTTGTGTAATTGTGACTTTTTTATCGAAAAAAATCTGTTGTATAGAAACGGAAGTTATTTTAACTACAGTTTATTTGAGAGCTTCGCTTCATAGTGCTTATGGTCAGCAAGGTTTCAACTTCAGATTATCTCATAATCAGTCACATTTTACAAATTTTACCAATCGTTTGACTAAAGCTTTGTCTGCTAAGAAGCTTTTAATGACCGCTAGATGGCATTGCCAAAAAGCAGTATGAAAGAAAAGGGCACGAGTTTTCTCTTCTCTTCCTCTGTAAACACAGTATGCCGTTTGGTCAGGACGTGTCTCGTTTCTCCCCAGAAGAAGTTCTTGGTCCTCAGCAGACCACGTATCGCATGAAGCCAACACAACCTACAAGTGACCTAATCTGATAAAGTCGAAACGAACAAGAAATTCTTCTCCAATGTAAGTCTCTCAACATCTGCAACATTACTTTACACACATCGGTACGTGCCAATAAGAATGAAACAGTCACCGCTAGGTGTTGACCTCAATGTAGAACATTTGGACGATTTTTATGTTCAGAAAAGAAAACACTTATACAAACACAAGAAAAATTAAATAAAAAGCTTACTCGCAATACCTTTAGGAATTGCTGCCTAAAGGTACAATTACACACACACACACACATACACAAACACACACACACACACATATATATATATATATATATATATATATATATATATATATATATATATATATATATAGGTCTTCTATCGTGAATTAGTGGAGAGGCCCGCGAAGGATCCCCTACGAGATACGCTCGGCTTGTCGGAGGAGGAGTATCGCTCCTACTGGTCAACGACAAGGCTTTCATATGGGGCTTGGCGGATTTGCCAGACTGTGAACGGTGTGGCCTTGGCTTAGAAGAAACGGCTGCGCACGCCTTCTACCATTGTCCCCAGGTCCACCCCTTATGGGACCATGTCGGCGAGCTGACGGCTCGTCTCGCTCCTGAACAGCTTGTGTCCATTGATCGCGCATACGCGTGTGACAATGTGTCGCCCCCTTATTCCGGGATGAAACGGATGGTGTTTCTGACGCTGATGGCCACGGCTCGAATGGTGATTTGGACGACGCGAAAGGAGGAAGTCTTGCGAGGCAATCGTCTTTCTCATTCGGATCTAATTCGATTCTTTGAGCATCAGCTCAAGATGAAGATTAGATCGGATAGAAAACGATTGCATTCGACAGTCTTTAGCGAAAGGTGGGTAAAAGAAGCGAGCTTGCTTTGTGTGAACGGGGCTAGCCTTGATTTTCTCTTCTAGGTCAACCTTTTGCACATCGGGGTGGCTTCCTGTGGAACCTTCCCCTTGGTTAGGTTAGACAAGCTTCAGTGTACCTAGTTAATGTGAGTAAGTGTTGTTCCCGGCCTGCATCCCGGCCGTTCTTTGGTTATGATCCAAGTCGAGATTCCTATCCTCCCCAGTTTGTTTTGACCCCACCCCCTTTTCATCTCGACTGGGTCAGTTTTATATTTTCCCATTCCAGCCTAATATTTTATACTTTTTCCCATTCCGTTAGCGAGAGCGTCTCTTGATTTTGTCCCCTGGGCAGAATACAGAGGCCTCTCTGTTTTATGGGTTGGACGGTCCCTACTAACATCAATTATGTTTAGTTTGTATTTGTGTTTATTTTAAGTTTATTATTGTGTTCATTTCCCTCCCCTCTCATTTTATCATTATTAGAATTGTATATATATATCATCATTAGAATTTTTATGGTATGGGGCGCGATTTTGGTAGGTCTCTCTTGAGAGCACGTGGTATTATGGTGGTTGAAGGATTGTTTGGTGATGGACGAGTTCTTTTGGTGAATGGGTAAAATGTAATGTACGAATGGGTCGCGAATCTGATTAGCTAGGTATAAGATAGTTAGTGTTGACCAGCCTCTACCCCTCCCCTTTATTGGCCTCGTGCCACAATTTGTACTTTTTGTACGAATAAATACCAGTCTTGTTCTTATGTCCATCGTCTTTGTCATGTTGAATTGATAATGTTAATTATATTTTATGAATATGTCCTGAAGATTGTTTATTAGACCGAAACGTCCGACGTTGACATTATATTAACATTTAAACAGCATTTTTCCGTATATTTTTCTTCATATATATATATATATATATATATATAGGGTGCACCAGAAATAACCCCCAAATATATCACCCACATAATGTAAGACATTAGCTAGATGAGAGCACCATTTCTAGTAATGTCTTACCATTATGTGGGAGGTATATGTGGGTGGTATTTCTGCCACACCTTATATATATATATATATAAAGTCCGACAATTTATATATATATATATAAAGTCCGACAATTTATTCATTAAAGACATTTTTTATGTTTAAATACTTGTATCTATAAAAAGAACGTTAAACATAAAAAATGTCTGTAATATATATATATATATATATATATATATATATATATATTCCTAATTAGTTTTTTTAAGCCAATAAATGTCGACATTGTTGTTATATGTACAATATTGTTTGTAAATTCTTTGCCGTCTCCTGTCAAGGGAAACACCTCCTCTGCAGTTACAATACACCATTACTCTGCTTTCGCGTCATAATCATAAATATACATTTCTCACCAAATATATCCCGTCGATAGTTAGTAGCTGCTACAAGTTGGTTTCCATGAAACAGTTGAAGAAATTGTTGTAGAATCAATAATATTTTAGAAAGTTCAATTTGAAGCTTGTCGCTAGAATCTTACTGGTGTCGCAGGGAAGTAAATCACCACCGATATTTTCACAAAGCTGCACTGACATTTTTGTAAATCAAATAATAAGTCATTTTTTTCAAAAATTTCCTAAATCTTCAATTCCGTATTTTGCACTCGTCTGGAATCGAACGCAGACATCGTTGTTTCATGTCAAATCTTACAAGGCAACGGTAACGCTGAGATTGACCATTCCTTTATAAATGTAACATTCGTTTTTTCCTCCGGGGTAACTCCTAGTCCCTAGCGGGCCAGGTATCGCATGACGATGACAGCCTACGCGTGACCTAAGCTGATAATGAGCAAAGCAATTTAAGTCTCTCAACGCTGCAGTCGCTCTCTCACGGATGTGCCGTCGCCTCCCTCTGTCTTTTTTACAAATACTTTCATGGTAACTGCTCCGAGGAGCTGATTTCACTGGTTTCCAGACTTCATGAATTTAAGCGTTCAACTAAGCTGGCATCTCGCTCTCACCCTTTCACTCTCGAAACTGTTAAATGTAGCCGTCTCTTCTACTCCAATAGTTTCATGTCTCGCACTTCTCGCTTGTGGAAATCCCTCCCCTTTTCTTGTTTCCCTGATAGCTATAATCTCCAATTATTCAAATGTAATGTCAATCGACGTCTCCAGATGCCTTGATCTATCCTCTATCATTCTCTTCATCCTTTCCTCTATCACTCCTATTTGCTCTAGCTCCAAATCTCTGTAAACCCTTGCATGCTAGTGGCTTCCCACCTTGCTTGGGGTGAAACGCTTAAAAAAAAAAACTTGAATAGTACTTTACACACACAGTCCGCACGAATAAGGCAATAAAACAATGTTCTATTTGCAATACTTTTTGTAATTTAATTCCTACCCCGTTTTTTAGAAGAATTCCTTGTGGCCAGAATATTATCAGGACGCTGCCTCTCTAGCATAAACATACATCTGGCCACTCACCATGATAACAACTAATATCCCATCAGCAATGCTAACGTCAAAACATTACATTGATCGAACGAAACAATTCATTTCTTATTGCGACAGATCACAGTGGGAAAAAAATGAAAGGCTAAAGCTAAAGAATTTTTTTAAACTAAGGCCAAATAATTGCGTCACGTGGGTTGGTGTCATCCAGTACTGTCTCCCCTAACTATGCTCTACCTTTACAAGAGACAAATCTTACCAAAAATGGAGCATTGCTGCGCTGCTATATTTGGACAGAATAAACCTGGTCATCACTTGGCCCTCTTGATAGAGTTCAAAGGCGCTTACGTGACCTTGTGGATGACGAATCCCCCCCCCCGCCAACAACACCTTTCCTACAGACGAAACGTCACAAGCTCCTCGCTATTCAAATTTAGCGACGTTTCATGGTGTTCAGACAAGCTACATTCCTTCGTCACAACCCCAGCAGCTCTGATCTTTGCAATTGGTGCTCGTCTTGCCGCGTACACAAGGATGAATGAATTGATTTGTTTTTTCCTCTTCTCTTTTCATTTTCTTTTCTTTTTCTTTTCTTCTTTATTTTTCCTTCTTATCTTCTTTTTCTTCTTTTCTCTTTTTTTTGTACTTTTCTCTCTATTTTCTTTTCTTTTTCCTTTCTTCTTTATTTTTCTTTTTTTCTTTTTCTTTGTTCTTATCTCCCTTTCTTTTTTCTTCCTCTTTTCTTCAATCTTCTTTTTCTGAATTTTTCTTTTCTTCTCGTTTTTCATAAAATCCATTGATATTTTTTCCAGTGATACAATATATTATAAAAATGTTATCTCCCTATTTAATTCCAAATTCTTGTCCGAAACAAAAAAAAAAAAAAACTTGTTAGTAGGAATAGAATGAGAAAAGAGAACTCAACTTTCTCTTATCCCCAGGGTTAAATAGGTGCAAATAATAAAGAAGACTCAATCACTGCGTAAAATTTTAAAAGAAAAACATGTATTACACTAGTGTAGAAAAAGGTACAAATAAAAAATTTGCCCCAAAACGTCCTTTTGTGCGTCTATTAAGACAGGGTAACAATTTCTGATACGTTTCAAAAAGGATTATTATCGAAAAAAATAAGCCGAATTACAATTTAGAAAAAACACAAGGATTTAATTTGGAAAATGACAAAAAGAGAAAACACATTGAAAAAAGTAGAAAAACAGAAGTGCAACCACCTTTTAGAAAAAAAAATACTTTTAATTATCCCACCAGCGTCTCTGGGACATATAACAATTTTGGAAATGTCTTTTTTTTATATTCCCACTGTTCGTGTTTCATTGGGACTTTTAGGAAAATTTCTTTGAATTCTTTTTTCGTTCTTTGTTGTTCAAGTGCAGTAGAATTTCGACTTGGGAACATCAAAATTCATTAGGCTCTCTGCAGCTGGCTTGTAACTCTGTGAGTACTGAATGTCTTCATCATTTCTTCTTGGTGTCTCTGGAGTTATCTTCTCTTACCAAAGTTCTGTTTATGCAAAAAAAGAAGCTCACAGAAGATTTTTTTCACAGGGGCCTGAGATCACGTCTCTCATTGTCCCCTCCCCACCAAAAAACGAAAAAAACCCTTTCCCAAATTCAAAATGAATCCTTAATAATTTTGGCGGGTTTTAACCGTTGAGCCTAAAAGATATACACACGTAACTTTTTTTTTTTTTTTTTTTTGTCACAAACCGTCTGGCTTTCTTAAAAATGCATTTACCTCAAAAGAACATATACAAATAACAACGTAGACAATTAAACATTTATTAGTACACTCAAGACTAACAATAATAATAAAAAAAAATTATATTATTGCACAAAGCAAATACAATTTCATCCAAATAAACTCAGAACGAATGACTGTCGGCTCAATCTCAGTGAAGACACCAATACTCCAAACGAAGGTTACTAAGGGATACTAGATGCTCTGAAAGGCACGGCAAAGAAAATATTTATTGATATGTCCTGGAAAGGGATATACTTGTTCGAAGTAGCAAAGTGGTTGTTGACTACTGTAACCGAGTAGAACAATCTAGCAGGTAACCGTAATGGACTGGTCCTCGTCGTATTGGTAGGCAATAGGCGTAAGCAATAGGCAAAGACTATAGGCGTAGCCAATAGGCGTCGTCAATAGCCGTAGCCAATAGGCGTCGTCTTGAACCTCCACATCAGTCTGTATTTATGGCTGACACCAGTCAATCATATTATTGTGAGGGGTAACCATTGTGTATGCATATTCATTACATCATTTATTTATTAAAGTCTTCAACAGCAAAAATATCTCCCATATCAGAGAGAAATACGACTCCTTTAAGTATTACAAGTAAACGGCTTTCATCAAGATATACGACCTCCTCAACTATTGCATATGACCGACGTCGTAAAAAAATATGACTTCCTTCACTACGACTTGTGGTTGATGTAGTAAATAATTACGACTTCCTTAACTACTACAATTAAGAATTGTGAACGACGTCTTAAAAAATTATTTCCTTAACTACCACTTGTGATTGATGTCGTAAAGAATTTCAAAGTCCTTCACTATCACTTGTGATTGATGTCTTAAATAAATTAGACTTACTTTAACTAATAATTTTCACCGATATCACCCACTCAATTTTATTGGATGTGAAACGTGTTTATAAATCAGCCTTTCGGAAAAGCAGCTGTGAACAGAAAAAAAAGCAGCCGACGAACAGAATCTTTAGACAGACGATCGAAAATGAAACCGTCTGCAGATGTTGCAATATCACGAGAAGTGTTTGGACGTCAAACTATTTTTCCACAGAAAAAGTCATCTAAATGATTTATATATATATATATATATATATATATATATATATATATATATATATATATATATATATATGTATGTGTGTGTGTGTGTGTGTGTGTGTGTGTGTGTAGCTCATTATGTCTACCCGCTTAGTGAAGTATGCATTGGGAATTAAAATTACTTACCGCAAAGTGGTGGACCAGAAAAAATATAACGCTAAACAAATATCAAAAAAGTCTAAGCAGTTCTCCTTCCACATAATGGTGTGTTATTCTTTGTCTTATTTTTGCTCTCCCCCCACTCTTTATTTTATATAGTTTTACATATATTTATATATACTTTTAAAATGGCCGTTTTTGAAACACTAAAATGTTGTACTCACCTCTACAAATTACAAATGTCGTCACAAGAAAACTTTCCATCATATGATAGCAGCAAGGTTGATTTTGCAAATATTTTATGTCGTGTATGTGTGTATATATATATATATATATATATATATATATATATATCGGTTGTCCTTCGAATCCGATCGTTTCTGCATCTCATATGTGAATTCGGATGTGGTTCCATGTTATAGTGGAACACACCTATTCTATAGATAATGGACTCTCCCACCTATAATAAGTAGGAGTAGTAAGAGTAACAAATCGGTCGACAGTGAGTTGGTCAGTCAGTCGATGTCGGATGACCGTTAGTCGGATATTAAAGTATCAGCCACCACAACTAGATTACTGCGTCATTACCTATTATATCAAGTTCCTAACGTTTTGTACGTCGAACCTATTTTAGGAACAACTTAGAACAAATACAAGCCTCCACTGTGAAACCACTACATAACACTCCGCAACCCCAAGCTGGAGGCGCAGAGTCTGAAACAGTAAGGACACTGAAAGTCCGTTGTTGTAATCACTGCTAACGATGCCTTGTGGCGTTGAGCTACCGGCATCGAGCATCCTCGAAGGGGACAGTAGCATTATGGATTGTGAATCACCAACATGGTCGATCACTGGCACGCCCCCTAGTTCTTTGGCTTTAAGCTTGCACTCATGGAGATTTGCTTTCCCAGTGTCTTTATCACTTCTTTGGACGTCTTTACGAGAAAACAATATATATATATATATATCGGTTGTCCTTCGAAACTGAAGATGACGTATCGGAGGTAACTCCGCAAACCCAGATTGGAGGCACAAAATCTGGAACAGTGAGAGCACAGAAAATCTGCTTTCATAACCTCTGCTGCTGATGCCCTGTGGCGTTGTTTGGCAGCGGGTAAGCATCTGGTCTCGGGCATCATCGAAAGTGACAACAGCATCATGAATTGTGATTCACTAACGTGGCCGATCACTGGCGCGCTCCCCTAGTTCTTTCGGTTCAGTATGTATGTATATACAGTGCTGTTCGATAAAAGTGACTCACCTGATATTTTTTACTAAAAATATTTTTTGACTATTGTTTTTGGGGTTAAAATAATTTTTAATCTTACTAATATAAAGACCCCTTCCCGACCACCTAGGAAAAAAGTTTATTCACCCTAAGGTATTCTACTGATAATTATAAATTTGGATATGAGATTCAAGAAAAAACTCTGTGCAAAAAAAGTGACTCAGATATCGCATTCTAATTATTAAACTGGTAAATCTAAATAGCTTTTGACAAAATATTGAAAACTATTTTACAATACACTCAGAACAATATTCTAGAGAATTCTAGAACAGCTTAAATTAAATCTAGAGTATTCCAGAATATTCCAGAAAGCCTCATACAATATAAACACAGCTTGAAATAGCCACTCAGAACGACTTAAGGCATCTATTATTGCCCTCTCAAAAGCAGGCAAGTCTACGAGAGAAATTGCAGAAATTGCTAACCTAGCAACCAACTGTCTCGAGTGCTTAGGGCACATAATGATGCCACTCTTGCTCCAAGGAAGAAAACAAGGCGACGAAAGAAAAAGATTGATGATAGAACTGGCAGGGTAATCAAGAGAGAAGTTGCGAAGAATAGGACTATAACTAGCCAAGAAATTTCAGCCAGTCTAAGCGAAGAGCAAAGTGTTAGTCTTGCCTCTTCAACAGTCCGTCAAAACAAGGTTACAAATCTTGTTAGAACAAGGCTACAAATCTTGTTAGAACAAAGCTACAAATCTTGTACACGAAGGTTTAAGCCGCTAATTAGCAAAGCCAACAAAGCTAAGAGAGTTTAATGGGCTCACTATTACAAAAATTTCACCGTAGAAGACTGGAAGAATGTTCTCTTCTCAGATGAAACGACAGTTGGGCTAAATTCAAAGGATAAGCGATCTAAAATCCGAAGAAGCTTTGAAAGCTCTTTGAATTTAGCAGTAAGTACTGTCAAGCATCCGTTCAATATAATGTTCTGGGGATGCTTTTCTTTTCATGTAACTGGTTTCTTAAAACCTATTGAAAATACCCTCAGGAGCGAGCAGTACAAGAGAATTTCAGAGTTTTGTCTGCTCCCTTCTCCTGAAAGGGTGCAAATCGACCCCACCAAGCTTATTTTATGCAGGATAATGCCCCCTGTCACAAATCAAAATTGATGAAGGAATACTTTGATGAGAAGTAGGTGAGTGTTATGACATGGCCGCCCCAATCTCCTGACCTCAACCCCATAGAAAACTTATGGAGCATTATAAAGTACAAGCTCTCGAGAAAGCAGTTGAGCAACAAAGAGGATTTGATTGTGAATTTCATATCCGAATGGAATTCAATGCTTGGAGATGAGATTTGCCAGAACCTAATCAAGTCAATGAACAAAAAAGGTTGAAAAGGTTATTTAAAATAAGGGAGGACCCATAGATTATTAAATATTTCGAACTATATTACCTATTATAAATTATACCTCTATTATTCTTTATTTAAAGCTGTTCGGTTATGTTTCTATTGATTACTAGTTGCAGGAAATAAATGAGTCACTTTTTTTGCACATAGTTTTCCCTAAATCTCATTTATATCCAAAATTATAACCCCAAAAACAATAGACGAAAAAATATTTTTAGTAAAAAATATCAGGTGTCACTTTTATCGAACAGCACTGTATAAGGGATGATAACGATATATACATTTTTTATATATCAAGAACATATTTGGAGTAAAGATGTATGACAAAGTGGAAATCAAGAGTGACCAGGTGAGTAAATTTTGATTTCATATGGCCATGCAGAGTCAAATCATCATATATATATATATATATTAAAAAAAAAAAAACAGACCATTTTAAGGTTCCATTATAATAATTTATTTCACCAGGGCCTTTTTAAAGGACGCTGGATCATCAGATATCACTTCCAAAAACGAAAAAATAAGTGTTATCTGATGATCCAGCGTCTTTTTAAAGGGCTCTGGTGAAATAAATTATTATAATGGAACCTTAAAGTGGTCTGTTTTTCTTTAAAATATTAGCTCTGGATTTACATTGAGCTTTCAGGATTTCATCCTCCTTGGGACTACCCATACGGATTTTTCATAACTTATATATATATATATATATATATATATATATATATATATATATATATATATATATATATAATAATCTTATAAATATTTGTAAGTATACTCATCCGGAAAAACCTTAGGTTTTTTGGCTTGTAAATGAACAAACCAATACCCAAGAAAAATAAGGAATAAAAAAAGAAAGAACTAAGAACATGTAATTCAGACGAAAGCAATCGACTAGAATCCAAGCTCAGAGTCCAAAGAAAAAAAACCTCCGACACGAGTAAAGTAAAAATAACTAAGCAAAGTTCTCAATACAATAAGTAGAGCAAATCTAAATGTGAACCTAAAGAGCCAGGCAAACCTACCTAGGTTTCACCTACGCAGATCGTCAGGGTACGCCGGCGTAACCTGACTATCCGCGTAGGTGAAACCTAGGTAGGTTTGCCTGGCTCTTTAGTTATATATATATATATATATATATATATATATATATCAGGTCATCTCATAAGTTCTCTCTGTATTTTAACTTTTTGTTGAAATGAACGAAATTTAAAGAGTATTTTATAATGTCTAATGGAGCTGAACATTATTTTTATGCTTAGATGCATTTAAACTGATCAAATTTTATTTCAGAGAACAATAAAATTAAATTTTGTTTGATTAAAACCCTGCGAACATGCAAGTACCCATGACTCATTTGAGGCACATAATGCTTTATGAGTTCAAGAAAGGAATCTCAGCAGCCGAAGCGTCTAGAAACATTCACTAAGTTTATGGAGAGGAATGTGTGAATGAAAGAACTTGCAGAAGATGGTTTGCAAAATTCAGAGATGGAGATTTCACCCTTGAAGATGAAGATTGAACCGGACGTCCAGTTGAGTTTAATGAAAAGCTTCTTGAAGCAGCCCTTGGAGAAGCCCTGCTTTATCAGTTGAGGAATTGGCAATGGTTCTCAGTTCAAACCACACAACTATTCACCGTCATCTTCAACAACTTGGAAAAGTTCCTAAACTTGGAAAATGGGTGTCTCATGAATTGTCTGAAAACAACCTCAAATCCCGAGTTGACATCTGCTCTTCTCTCCATTCTCGCCAACTTGTTTCACCTTTTTTGGGTAGACTTGTGACTGTGGAAGAAAAATGGATCTTTTATCGAAATGTTAAGCGTCGTAGACAGTGGCTTGGTAAAGAGGAAGGACCCCAGCCACAGCTGAGAAGGGAACGTCATAGGCAAAAGGTTCTTCTTTCAATCTGGTGGGATCGCCAAGGAATAATCCACTTTGAATTCTTACCACCTAATGCAACAATTAATGCTCAAATATACTGCCAGCAATTACAGCGTTTGAACCAAGCTTTGAGGAAAAAAATACATGCTCTAGTGAATCGAACAGGGGTGATGTTTCATCAGGACAATGAGCGACCCCACACAGCAAGAATCACGTCACAAAAGATCGAAGAACTTGGTTAGGAGAAAATTCCTCATCCACCTTATTCTCCCGATCTTGCTCCTTCAGACTACCATTTGTTTCGTAGCTTACAGTATCATTTGGAAGAAACAGCTTTTGTAACACAGGAAGAGGTTAAAACTGACATTTGTGAGTTCTTTGAATCAAAGCTAAAAGAATTTTACAGTAATGGAATTAGTGAGCTTGTTAATAGATGGAAAGAAGTCATAGATAATCAAGGAAAATACATTGTTGATTGAATCTGTAATTAAATGTAACATTTGGTCACTTGTTTTCTTTATTCAAAATTAGGACAGAACTTATGGGATGACCTGATATATATATATATATATATATATATATATATATATATATATATATATATATATATATATATATACAAAATAAGCGATACAAAGTTTTTAAAATGCATTTTAAAAATAAAATCCCTTGAAACTTTTATTTTTATTTTAATTTGAAGCTAATAGATTAAATTTAATATTTCCCACAAGCAAAGTGCTGCATTTAAAACCGAATTTAAATTGATTGGTATTATTTTTTTTATTTGTTAAAAATCATTAAAAATTGGCGATATTGACAAATCTGTCAACACAACATAATTCTCTTTAAATCTAAAAATAAAATAAACTTTTCTGAAACATTAAGGAAGAAACTTTAGGTAGATGTATTGACTTAAAGTTGAATTAATCTGAATTAAAACACGCATTGAATTAAACAGCTTTTTTTTTTAAATACGGTGGTGAGTGCTGACACATCTATCAATAAGCTGACATTTGGCCTGTCACTTAAAAATGCCAAATATAGAATTTAAAAAAATTAAAAATTTCATAAATTATTATAATTAATTTTATTTAAATGAAAACAATTCTTGTAAAAATTCATTATTTATCGAAAAATATTTTTCTTAAGTCAATTGTGTCTATAATATATCTTATTCATAAAAGCAATTAAAGTTTTTCTATTTAAATAATGACTTAGTTTTATGTTACGATTTAGAAAAAAAAGAAATTGATGATTTAAATTCTCCAAGGACTTGTACTAATAACTAATATAAATGTTTAGGTTTACAAAAATCGAAATTAAAAAAAAAAAAGCAAATAAATGAGGTGGAGGTAAAAGATGGACAAAAACATTTTTTACCAAGATTTTTGTGTGTGTCTCGGGGGGGGGGGGTCAATTAAAAATGTTCTTTCATTCAGAAATTGAACAAGAAAAGATTAATATTCTATTTCTACAATATCTCCGGAATAGTCCAGTGTGTAAACGCAAAAAAAAAATTAGATCCCTTAGACATAGCTCCAGTTTCGAGTCCAATGTGATGAGAAAAGATTCATGTCCAACAGACCGAAGGTAACCCGACTGAAAGTAACCCCAAGTATCTCGGCATGCTCTGTGACTTCTCCAGTAAGAAGAAATTCGACATTTGACTAGAACTGGGATAATCTCCACGGAGGTACTCTCACAGTCCGTGTCATATGTGATGGTCCTGGAGATTGGGAGTAATAAAGGCCCTGGCATGTCATTTCACTTTTTTCCGTAGCACCTGAGGGTCAACGTCAGCATTCAAGATATGAGGTGGCCGAGTGTTAGTCGTATGCGGAACTCTGCTGCCTCCCACAATTTCACCCCCTAAACATGCGACGTCTTAGGTGTCTTGGTTTTAATCCTTTGGGGTTACTATCATTGGATCGTCATCGAAAAGGAAAGCATTCCGATGTCACCACATTAAGAAATCTGAGAAAAGGTATTTAATGCCAGAAAAAAAACAACATAGGTAACAAATGTGAAAAGAAAAGAGAACGCAAAAAGAAATTGGAGAACAGTTAAAAGAAAGAAAGAAAGAAAGAAAGAAAGAAAGAAAGAAAAAGAGAAAGAAAGAATAAAAGATAGAAAACGAGAAATATGTAATAGTTTCTCAATCTTCACATTCCAGCCTTGATAGAGTTCAAAATTGTTTACGCGGTATTGCGTGAAAAGATTTATTTTCCATTCTACCACCTCTTTACTCATAGCCGCAAAGTTGCAAGCCTATCGCTATTCAGCGTCAAATGCTCAGAGACCCAGTTCAGACCTTTACTCCTGGGTTAAGTTACGGAGTGGAATCATCCTCATTTCCTCCGTATTCGCAATGTAAGATGAAAGTTTCGCCCAGGCAATTTTTCAAGAGTTGTTACTTTGTGAAACAGACTCCCGTGTGGATGTTTCCCCGAACGCTACAATCTTCAAGTCAAGGGTTAATATTTATGCACCTATTTCATCGTCATAGTCTTCACTTCCTAACACCTCCTATCACATTCATATCCCATACCTTATTCAGCATTGAGTGGCTCTCGAACCTTGTATTGCATGACCTTTAATATACAAAAAATAGAAGAAATAATAGCTGGGAAAAGAATAGAATATCAAAAATGAATTACAGGGGCGGTGAGGCTGGGCGAGGACGCTTGAACATGGGGAACCTGACCGAATATTTCAATACATTTGCACTAACTGACCGATACGCCAGGGCATCTGTATGCAACCAGTGAATTGCTTCATGTCGGAGAAAGCGTCCGTTTTCTTTGGTTCTCGTTCCTGTTCATGAATGCATGTTCAAGGCCGTTTGAACTTCAATCCGAATCCCATTGAACAATCCGTAACAAACACACACACACACACACACACAAACTCTCTCTCTCTTTCTGACTCTCTCTCTCTCTCTCTCACTCTCTCTGTCTCTTTCACTCTACGTCTCTTTCTGCTTTTCTCTCAGATTTAGGAATTGTAGAGCCGACTGCGAATTCCATTCGGATCCATGACAGTTTTTTATTTATTTATATGGATTGATTATTTTTACTTGTTTTTACTTTTTTATGCTTATTTTTATTAGTTCTGACGGTTATTTTAGCGGGGGCGATTTGTTAATTTGTTCATTTATTTACTTGTTTGGATTAATTTTTATTTGTTTTTTGATTTTATACTTATTTTTTATTTTGTATATTTTTATTTACTCTATTTGGTTTTCGATTTTTGAGTAAAGTAATAATGTTTTTTATCGTTATATATGTCATAGCTATTTTTATGTCCAATTTTTGGATTGGTTGTTGTATTCTATTCTAACTGTTATTTTGACGGAATTGATTTGTTAATTTGTTTATTATTATTTATTTTATTTATTTATTTGGGTTGATTATTTTTACTTGTTTTTTATGTATTTTTTTTATTTTTATTTATTCTATTTCATGTATACTAACGGGAGTGGTTTGTTAATTTGTTAATTATTTGTTTGGATTTATTTTACTTGTTTTTTATATTATTTTGTTTATTTGTATTTCTTCATTTCAATTTTCGATTTTTAAGTAACGTAGTAAAAATTTGTTTTCCTGTCTACATTTTGAGATGAGCTCAGATCATTTATTTAGTAATTTATTTTGGTCTGGGAGGTAATAATAGTTATTTTTCCCTCCAAGCAAAGTTTGCAGATTTTTGATTGATTGTTGTAGGCTGATGGTCTTTTCCTTATTTTCCATATTTGTGGCGTGATTTGTGTTTTGTTTTTAATTTCCCAGATATACTCGAAAAGCATTGTGCTGTTCGCGTATTTACTATTTCTGAAAGGTGTTTTGTGTGCATAGTTTCTTTGTTTGCAGGGTCCTTCAGTTACTCTTATACTTTTTCTTCATTATGTGAAGTGATTCTACCGT
>OZ010608.1:18190065-18200065 GCA_963932145.1 Acanthosepion lycidas | reverse complement strand
GATGAGATGGTTCTCCCCAGCAGTCTCAAGTAGCCCATTGTACTCGCGCGATTGTTTATCTCCCTTAATAGCTTGGGTAACACTTTGTAAACCTTTGGCATCAAGCTACTTTCATCCAAAGGCAAGAACCAGTCAACATGTGTATTTGGGCAGCAACCTTTCTTTCATGCATCTTTCATTGAAAACAGACGACAAGAAAGATTTAATCAACCTTTTATTGAGTTTTTCCAGCATTCTAACATTTTCCGTTCTTCAAGGGTTAAAGACTATAAAAATTCTCCACAGTTGTTATTTATCCGAGCGCTTTCGGCTAGTTCTCTAGCCATTATCAAGGATGTTGCTTTAGTATGGTGAGTTTTATGTGTTGTCATCTACATAGTAGTTTAGTTGTGTGGAAATCTTTGAAGGAGTGTGTGCATTTTTCAGTGGTCACATGTTATGTGCGACTGGTTGACGTGGGCATTTCTATCTTTAGAAAACCTTTAACCTGCCGTCTCCACTGCTAAACAGTAAGATTGCTAACAGGAGAATGATATTTAATCAATAAGGCTTCCTTAATAATGAGATGTCTACGGCTATGTGATTTTAAAAAAATTATGCTATCTGCTAGAATTTTCCTTAAAGGTTCTTGTAAATTATGGGTTAATAAATGTTTATTAATCGCACTCTGTTTCGAAGGTGGCATGTACGGCGTCTACTTAAGGGGGTAGTGGTGTGTCCTATATAGGTAATCGGTTTTTGACAAGTAACTTGTACTGGGCATTGAAATTGTTACACTATATTAGTCATCGCTAGTTTACATTTGGTGGAGTTATTTCGGTTAGTGACGACGAGGTTTGCGGGCTTCCATTTTCTATAATTTATTAAAAACTTTATATATTTATCAGGGGTTATAGTAAAAATTAACCCATAGCATTTAAGGAAAATTCTAGTCGATGACACAAAAATTCTTTTCAAATCACATAGTCGTTTACATCTTATTTACGAATTATAATTTTTGTTCACTTGAAAATCATACAATTGAGTAGAGAAAGAAGCAAATTAAAATCGCACACACCATTTGCGGTTCTCTCGAATTCTGATTACGACATTGCATTTATAGATGTTTATTCGGACGTTTGTCCTAATTTGGGTTGTTATAGCCATAACCTTTTCGATTATCAATTATATTCATTTATATTTTCGGAGTTTCTAACTGGACACTTTTTTTAATTTCCACTGTCTTGTATTAATTATTTACACTATTTTGACTATTGTTCTTGTTATCATAACGTTTTGACAGATGTATCTCCGCTTAGCGTTACCATATACATGGTTTTAATGTAGGAATTAATATTAGCAAGAACTATAACAGTTAGTGGCTTTGAGAAATCTAATTTCCCTGAAAAAAGCGTTTTAATAAAAAAAAAATATGAATTTCAACTGGAAGTAAAGCTAATTTTTCTGTCAATGAATGTTGAATATTTCTCGTATGGAAAAGGTTCATTTCGCTTATCATAACCATAAAAAAAACTAATTCAAGTGAAGGAATTTATAAATTTAAAAGATTTTATAATTTTAGACAATTTAAGAAAAAGATTTTATAAACTTCAACCGATCGTTCGGTCAATGAATTTCTAATGTTTTCTGCATGGAAACGGTTACTTTCACCATTAACATTAAGAACTATACGGTTGCCTCAGTCACAAGAAAGAATGCAACATTGTTTTTCATCTAGGCGTTAGTGTGAAAGAGCAGCATGCCAAAAATGATATTGTGATACAAAATTCAATATACCCAGCATGGCAATCAGTCTTGTTATGGTAGACCAGATACATAGCAATGATAATAACAATAATGATAATGATCATCAATCCATAAAACCCTTTCACAAACTATCAATGCTTATAAATAATCCCAATGAAATCCCGGAATGGATCACAGATGACTCGAAAAACTATAGACCAGTAACATGTCTGCTCTCTGGCTCCCATCAGAATGGCTTGTCCAACTCCACAAGAGCGCCTCTCTGTGCCTGCTTGGTCTCACGCTCTCCGCTAACCTGAGGTGGAACAAATACACTGAATCAATAGCTTCATCTACCGCAAGGAAAGTTGGGTCTCTGTGTCGCGGCAGAATGTTTTTCTCGCCTGAGTTCATCCTTCAAAACTGTAAATCAGCCATTCGTCCTTTTATGGAATACTGCTGCCATATATGGTCTGGATCCCCCGCTGTTCGTCTCGAGGTCCTCGACAAAATCCAGAGACTGATATGCAATGTGATGGGTCCTGATCTGGAATCTCGTCTGCAGTCACTTTCTCACAGATGTACTATTGCTTCCCTCTGTCTTTTCTACAGGTATTTTCACGGGAACTGCTCCGACGAGCTACTTTCGCTGGTCCCCAAACTGCATAAATTTAAGCTTGCTGCTAGGCATCTCGACTCCATCCTTTCACTGTCGAAATGGTTAAATGTAGCTGTCTCTTCTACTCCAACAGCTTCTTATCTTGCACTTCCCGTCTGTGGGACTCCCTTCCTCTTAATTGCTTCCCTGATAGCTATAATCTTCAAATACTCAAATGTAACGTCAATAGACCTCTGATGCCTTGATCTAGTTTCCCGTCCTTCTCTTTATCCTGTCCTCAAACACGCCTCTTTACTCTTGTTCTCAATCCTCTGCAACCCCTGTATCCTAGTGGCAATCACGGCTTGCTTCGGGTGAAATGCTTAAAAAAATAAAGACATAAAAATAAATTGATCACGTCTGTCCTAACGAATTCTACTTACTCTTTTTTCGAATGAAACAATATTCTTCCACTAGAACAGAAGTGATGCAGTTTATATGATCGCAAAGATCACCTACTGATAAACAAAATGATCCTGGAAAATTATAGATATAGAAATCTTAGCACAGCATGGATAGACTACCGTAAAGCCTTAGATATTGAGCCACTCTCTTTAATCCTAAAGAATACTAACTGATATCATTTGTTCAGCGGACTGTAACGTAGCAATACAGGAATGGGAAAAAAAAAAAAAAAAAAAAAAACTATCGAAGTATAAAATCTGTATAGCGAAATAGAAAAATGTGGAAATTGAAAACAAGAATAGTACCAGTCATTGCAAGTGCGCTTGGAATGATTAAAAAGAATTCATCACAACAACACATTGAAAAAATCCCTGGAAATCCCAGCTTAAAAGAAAAACAAAAAATTGTCTTGATAAGTACAGCCCATACACTAAGTACGTTGTCCATGTAACGCTGGTGATCTTATGGGAGTTAGAAAAATAGTCCGAAAAATTATAGGCCAATAACTTGTCTCTCCACCACTTATAAGTTGATCACGTCTGTCCTGACGAACCGAATTTATTCTTTCTTAGAAGCAAACAACGCTCTTCCACTGGAACAGAAGTGGTGCAGGAGAGGTTTATATGGTCGTAAAGATCACCTACTGATAAACAAAATAATACTGGAAAATTGCAGGAGATGATGTAGAAATCTTAGTGCAGCATGGGATAGATTACGGTAAAGCCTTTGATAGTGTACCACATTCTTGGGCCCTTAAGATATTGGAAATGTACAAAGTCTTCCACCGTGATAGTAAATTTCCTTAATCACAGTATGGGAATGTGGAAAACCACATTATACCTAAATTACACCAGAGGCACTGCCATCTCCAACTGCTGGATTTCGGATGAGATAAATGTGCAAAAGTAACATTCAAGAAAGTGAGAATTATAGAAACACATTCAATAGATTTAGATTTTCTCACAAAGATTAGGGAACTGGAAAAAGAAGAAGCCTATAGGTACGTAGGAATTAGCGAAGGAGATAGAATACAGAATACCCAAATGAAAGAGAAGGTAAGAAAGATATTGAAATCGAAATCTCAAAAATGTGGCACATGAGAACATCAACAATTCCTTTTGTAGTTGGAGCCCTCGGATTGATTGAAAAACATTCCAGTAGACTCATTGAAGGGATTCCTGGTAGCCGGCTCATGCCTTAAAGAAACACAAAATATTGTTCTCGGGAGTACAGAGCACACCTTACGTAGGGCTTAATCTATGTAAAATATGTTCGATTTTTATTTTAAATTGGTCAGTAAAAATGTCATGATGCCCTTTCTGACCTTGGGTCTCTGGTCGGGACCCCCAAAAGAAATGAGTATACACCAGAAATCAAAGGAATAATAATAATAATAATAATAATAATAATAATAATAATAATAATGGAATCACCTTTTTCTACATGGATGATATCAAAGTCTTTGCCAAAGACGACAATGGCTTGAAGGGTATCATCAATATTTTAAATGTTTCATTGATGGCATCGGTATAGATTTCGGATTAAGTAAATGTGTAAAAGTAACCTTCAAGAAAGGGAGAATTACAGAAATTACACTATCTGTCTATATACCAGTAATAAGGAGTGCCAGAGAAAGGGCGATAATAACAACAAAATTGCAATATGAGCTCTGGTAAATACATGCAATGATAACAGCAAAAAATTGCAATATGAGCACTGGTAAAAATGGTTACTGAAGATATTAGGTTTATAATACCCAAAAATTCATACACAGATGTCCTCAAGGACACATGTCACAGTGGATAAAGGCGTTGGTTCTGATTCAGTGACAGGACCCAAAGAGTTCAATACCTGGTTAAGGCAGTGGGGAGAGGGGGATTAACAGGAGATAACTGATAACTGATATCCATTAGACATGGCACGTGGAACTAGAACAGTCTACCGAAGTGAGCGAAATAAATGGGTCAGTTTGACATTCCAACCACCTGAAGAAGGTCGGAGCGTACAACGGCCGAAACGACAAAGATAGCGACAAAGATAAAGACAATAGTCCGAATAATGTACATAGGTTACAGAAACATCTTACTTATTATAAAACGCAGATTGTGTTTGTGTGTGCGTGTGTACGTTTATATATTGAATCGGATTTCCTAGATTTTTCAACCGATTTCAACAAAACTTCACAGGACTACGTAAAATTACCTTGCGGTGGTTCTGACAGCGCCAAAAACTGGAAAAACAACTGTTTTTGCACGAAATCAATTTGAAAACACGATTAAGGCATTAATGAAAGGGGGACAACTCATACCGAGTTATACTTATTAATATCGAGTTATCGAGTTATACTTATTATAAAACCCAGGTTGTTTGTTTGTTTGTGTGTGTGTGTGTGTTCATTTATATATGGGATCAGATTTCCTACATTTTTCAACCAATTTCAACAAAACTTCACTTTTTTTTGGCAGGTAGTGTTTCTTATTGTCTTGCACACTTTTTTCTTTATTTTTACATTCAGAATGCTTTAAAAATTCCATTTACAAGACAATTGTTTATAATAAAATTCTATTCAATCGGTAGACTCATTGAAAACAATGTTTTTGTTTGAGTTTGACCAATTCGTAAAAAAAAAATAAATAAATAGAAAAAATAAAAAAATAAAATAAAACTAATTAAGACATGCGTGTCCGTCAACCTTAAACAATAATCTTTGTCAATTTTATTTTATTCCCTGGTAACGCCGGGCTCTACTGCTAGTATTTTTTAATTTTTTTTTTAAGCATTTCACCCCAAGCAAGGCGGGAAGCCACTAGGACGCAAGGGGTTACAGAAAATTTAGAGCAAGATCAGATAAGAATGATAGAACAAAGGATGAGGGTAGTGGATAGATCAAGGCAACTGGAGATGTCGATTGACATTACACTTGAATAGCTGGAGATTATAGCTCTCAGGGAAACAGAAAAAGGGAAGGGAGTTCCACAGGCGAGAGGTGCGAGACATGAAGCTATTGAAGTAGAAGAGACGGCTACATTTAGGAGTTTCGACAGTGAAGGGGTGAGAGCGGGATGCCAGCTTCGTAAGGCGCTGGAACTCATGACGTCTGGGAACCAGCGAATGCAGCTCCTCGGAGCAATTGCCATGAAAGTATTTGTAGAACAGACAGAGGGAGGCGACGGCGCGTCTGTGAGAAAGTGACTGTAGACGAGACGCCAGGGCAGGGCCAACTACATTGCATATCCGCCTCTGGAGCCTATCAAGAACCTCGAGGCAAACAGAAGGGGCACTGGACCATATATGGCAGCAATACTCTATGCAAGTGCGAATTGTTGTTTTGTAGATCGGGAGGATCGACTCCGGGGAGAAAAACTTCCTGGCGCGGCTCAAGGAGCCAACTTTCCTTGCAGTGGACGAGGCAATTGACTCAATGTATTTATTCCATCTCAGGTCAGCAGTCAACGTGAGACCGAGAAGCCGCAGAGAGTTGCTCTCGAGATGTATTGAATAAATGAAGATTTTGTCACATTTATGCTTCGTCTAATTTTCTCTTCTTATTTCTAAATTCTGCTTCTGTTCATTCATTTCGTTTTGGATTTTAATTTTGTTTTTTTTCTTTCTAGTCTCGTTTGTTTTGATTTTTTTTTTCTTTTTTTTTTCACTCTCTCTTCGACTTTTTCGCTCACTTTGACATTTACTTTGTTCTATTTAAGATCTCCTTGTAATTTCTTTTTCTTTTTCACCACACACATCTTGAATGCATATTGGGACTTAAATTCAATCCAGACCCCAAGTGGAATTCATACATACGATCCATCGCTAAAGATACTGGAAAAATGGTCGGTTCCCTGCACCGCTCTATTAAATACCTGACTCCTTCTGTTATCCTCTTTTTTTTTTCTTTTTTTTGTTCAACAAATACAAGGCCCAAGAGCTACTCAAGCTAGAGTGTTAGATTAGCGTAGGAAAGAACAAGTGTTATGTGTATGGAGCTGAAGCAGACTTTAGAAGGAAACTGAAACCCACTCCTAACTAGGAAACACTTAAATAAACCTCTACCCCTATTCAAAAGACCAGGGAGAAGTGTAAACCGGGCGATAGGCGAAACTATCTACTCTAGCTTTACATGAGCCAGATCAGGACGAAAATGGAGTACTACTGCACTATATGGACAGGAACTTCACAGTCTTCTTTTTCTAGGCTTGATATAGTCTAAAAGCGTCTCCGCGTCCTTGTGGGTGATGAATTATTTTCCACTCTACAACCCCTTTCTCACAGACGAAAACTTACAAGCCTCTCACTGCTCTATCGTTATTTCTGCGGAAAGTGTTCAGACGAACTACATTCATTAGTTCCACCAATTCTGACTTTCACACCTATGACTCACCATGCCACGCCCATTGTAGCGAACCCCCCTCATTCCTTTCGTATTCCATCGGTGAAATGTAAGTTCCACTGGAGTAGCTTCTTCTCACGAACTTGCTGCTTTGTGGAACCGACTCTTAGGACGATGCTTTCCCGATCAATACAATCTTAACCTGTTCAAGTCTAGGGTTAACCGTTATCTTCCCTTCAAATTTCCATAAACTGTGCCGCTTACTCTGTAACCCTCTACCTCGAGTGGCTCTTAGGCCTTATATAGGGTGAAAATTATTGTAAAAAACTCCTCCCAATTGCTTTCTTTTTTTTTTTTCACCGTTTATTTATTTATTTATTTATTTTTCTCTCTCGTCACCTTCATTTTCTATTTTTTCTAGCTGTCACTATTCAAATCTGACTGGGAATTTGTCAAAATAAAAATAACAATTACAATTTGATGCTATGTGAAAACGTGAGATATTCTCTTAACTTCACTTTGGAAGAATCTGAAAGATCTGACGGTCTTTCAGATTCTTCCTCCGCCCACAGATTTATTTTATTTTAATCTCTTTTATTTCTTTATTTTTTGTCATCTGCACTTGCTTATTTTATGCTGCCAATTTTTACTAGTTTTTCTCTTCGTTGTCTTCGGATCGTTTACTTAATTTTAGTGGGGGGGGGGGGTTCTATCGCTATCAACATTTAGATTTTTAAAAAATTATATTTTATTGTAAGATCGAATGTATTGCTGTTCGGTTATCAAAACAAAACAACTGAACCCATTTTTTGAATCGATTCAAACAAATAGTAGAAATTTCTCTCATTTCCCAACAAAGATTAGCAATGATTGCATAAAGGTGCTTTTATTTTTTATTCAACTGTTTTATATTTTATTTTGCTTCTCTTAAAGCATATTTTCGTTCTTTTCTTTCTTTTTTCTTCTTTTTTTCTTATTTTCTTTATCTCTTTCTTCTTCCCTTCCTTCTTCCCCCCTTCCTTCTTCCCTTCCATTCGTCTTTTCTTTCATTCTATCTTTTTTCTTCCTACTTTCCTTTTTCTTTGTTTATATTCTTTTTTCTCTCTCTCTCTTTCTTTCTTTTTTCTTCAGTCATCCTCTCCTTCTTTCCTTCATTTCTTTATATCTTCCTTTCTTTTTTATTTCTTTATATCACGTCTTTTTTCTTTTTTCTATCTTTCTCCCCACTATCTTTCCTTTCTTTCTTTCTTTCTTTCTTTCTTTCTTTCTTTCTTTACTCCTCCCTTTGTTTGTTTCTTTCTATCTTCCTTCTTTCCTATTTTCCTTTGTGCTTTCTTTTCCTTTTTCCTAATATCTTTCTTTATATATTCTTTCCTTCCTTTCTTTCTTTCAATCTTCCTTCTTCCCATTTTTTCTTTCTTTTGTTTTTTCTTTCTTTCTTTCTTTCTTTCTTCTTTTTACTTATTTCCTTCTTTCCTACTTTCCTTCCTTTATGTCATAAATACTTATCTAATCTGTATTTTTTATTTCCTTCAAGCATGTCTAATTTGCATTGCTTTATTTATCTTTGTATCGCTATCCACCACCCCCATCCCTATATCTTTCTCTTGAAATTATGAGCTGGAATTCATTTTCGGCATCTTTTTTATTTCAAGATATTTCAAAGCTGACGGAAAAACAGTTGATGATGATGATGATGATTCAAAGCTGACAAAAAAACAGTTGATGATGATGATGATGATGATGATTCAAAGCTGACGAAAAAACAGTTGATGATGATGATGATGATGATGATGATGATGATGATGATGACTACGAAATGCAAGAAGAACCGGAAGTAGATATGTAAGGGTCGGATGACTCTTCTCAGCAGTTCCTGGGAGTGTCCGACGGTAGTCTAGAGGCTCCACAGGAAACAGGTTAGTATGACAGTGAGTCAGACAGTTGGATTTTTGAATTGACATGTCGACAAGTGCGTACTACAACGAGACCACCGTAGTCTCGACTACAAGCCCTTCGCGTTGAAATAGCAGAAGACGACGACGAATTTTGGTTGCTTTTTACTCACCGAAGGATTTTGAAGAAATAAAAATATTCTGGTGACATTACAAGTGTAAACTTCCGCCATGTTCTTTGTTATATCCATTAACTTCTCTCTCTCTCTCTCTCAACGTTTCTCTCTTCCTCTTTCACTCAGTCTTCCTCTCTCTCTTTTTCTCTCCTTCCATTTGTGACATTGTTTCCTTTCTGTTTCTTTCGCCACTTGAATTCTATCAATATATATATATATATATATATATATATATATATATATATATATATATATATATATATATATATATAATGTCTTATATATATATATATTTATATATATATATATATATATATATTATGTCATATATATATATATATATATATATCATGTCTTTTTAATTTTATTTTAATCATCTCAAAACACGGATTAGTTTCTTGGTGTTGTTAAAAACTGATTAAGAAAGACGGCGTAGTTTTGGTTATTTCTTTTATTTTCCTCGTGAGTATTTCCAGTCTTATCCAAGATCATCTTCAGTGATGAATTGCCAAGACAAAAAAAAAAATAATGTCATTCATAGTTGTGATTTTTTTGTAAATGCGCATGAAACGTGCTCCGTTATAGTCATTTTAAAAATCAACGTTAAGAATATGAAAGGGAAGTAACTTAATTTATAATTCTTTTTATTATTAATGTTTTTAAATGCAAACCTTTATTTTTTTTTAACTTAAAAAAAAAACAATTTGACCATTCAAAAACTTTGCCCTTATATGACAAGGAAAATAATATACGTAAAACCTGATGGCGTTTCCATGGGTTCAGTCCTGGGACCAACAGTTAGTCAATTCTACGT